>JAAAKG020052456.1:0-18297 GCA_010014905.2 Druon quercuslanigerum
AAAGAAAAAGAAAAAAATGTATCTTGTTTTTTATTCTGAGAGTAAGGTTGACAGTTTATTATCATCTTTCGCTTGATGCTGGTGTGATTTTATGAAAATTTTATAGTTTCAATTATAAATTTTCATTAAATTAGAGTCAATTGAATTAAGTTTCATCTGACTTCATAATGTTTTAAAATAGTAAGCAGTGTTAAGAAAGCAAATAAATTGACAACTGTAACATCAATTGTAACATCAATAAGCTCCTTTAGTTTACGTCTACATGTCGTCCACACGTTTTGAGAAAAACGGTAGAAGGATCAACACAGCCTTTAAAACCTCTAACAGACTGTTAAGAAAATACAATAATTGAATATAATATTATTAGTACCTACTTATATTAACTTTTATATTGTCGTATCCTCCTCCTTGCACTCTATTTTGTCTCATTCTTATGCATACATTTTAACGGTTTGGTCACCTTAGTTTAGGATAATTCCAGGTTTAGAGGGGAACCGTGTTCACAAATGCAAGCAAAAGTAGCGTACCTGATGAAGGCGCACTCTACGATAATGTTCATAAACCCAACTACTCGTTTTAGTCAAGTGAAAATTTTGATTACTAAGTTGGAATTGTTGAATCAACTGTATATCCATTATTCTGGTAACTAAAAATCCTTTCCCCTTTTAAATCGATTTATTCAATATAAGTAAGCAATACTCACTAAAAGTAATTATGATTACCTAATTACTGTATCATTTTCTCAATGCTTTATTCACAGTATTCTTGAACTACGTTTTGAATATTGCTTAACTATCATAATTTCATTCATGATACTTTTTCCAATGTAAATTATGTATCACATTCAATATACATGCACATATTTGAGTGCTAATCAATTGTATATTGTTCAAGGTAGTTTTCCAACTTTCAAAATGTTTTTGATCACGAGAGGTAGGTACGTAATACTTAGGGGTAGATTTTGGGGAATGTATATTATAGCATCAGAGAACAAAAAAAGAGCGAAAAAATATCTTCTACAATTGGTATCTGAATTTGATTATTTTAAATGCTTTTTATGTACATATATAAGCTTTGCTGCATACACGTACGTGAAAGGGTAGTTATTGGAGAAAATGATAATATGAGCGTAATCTTCAAATTTAAAGTAATTAATTTGGTGCTAATAATCATCTTTATATCATTCAAGGCGGTTCACCGCCTTTTAAAACGTTTTTGATCACGAAGGCTAGGTGTCTACGAGTTAGAAGAAGTTTTTTGGGAGACGTAATATGTGTAGCGGCGCTGACCAGTAACTTTAATTCAGTAATTGTGCATTGAGGCTATCTACACAAAACTTATTTATAATACGCTTTGTATTCATCGACTCTTTTATTTCAAAGTTCTTAAATATGCTACACTGAAGTTCTATTGCATGAACGAAAAATTTGTTATCTATATTTTACTAAAGTTATATACGAAAAATTGTTGGATATTGTAACTCCCAAAGCCGAAAATAGCTCAGAACTCGTAGAACTTAGTACGATGAAAATATTTAACTAATTACGGTAATAAAGATTTGTGTTCAGCTTATCTTTTTAAATAAGGTTTTCAAAACGAGCATGCGAAAAAATGTGCAACATTTCTTCTTAAAAAATTTTTGTATAATTTTTGCTTTATCAGTCCGAGCATTTTTCTAATTAAATTCACTGCAAATTTTATGAAAAAATTCTACAAACTGACTGACTGAGCACGGGTGGAAAAGAAAAATGAATAAAAATTGATTTTTACAAAAAATCCAGTTTTTTTCTTTATTTAGAAAACTAAAAAGTGGTCTGCGTAACTTCGCAGTATTATTCTCAGCATAACGGTCTTGATGCCACAGAAACGCACAAACAAACGTACACACACACCGAACAACAATTCACGCATGGTAAATATTCTTTATGCTTGCCTACGAGTAAATAAGCATGGTATTGACAAGGATAAAACAATTATATAAAATATTTTAATCTTCTAAGTCTAAGCGAAGTGCCTTATAATCTTCAACATTATTTTAAAAACTTCATTTTAAAAGATATTAAAAAAACATCGATCTTTCTGAAACTCGATTTCGTCGCATTCAATAATTTTTTTTAATTTTAAGAAATAGTTATCTTCAGCTTGTATGATTATCTGAAATTCACATTTTTTTTACCAAATTTTATTCTTGGTAGAGAATTCACCTATCTATGTATATGAAAATTTAATTTAAAATTACAAAGATGATGTTATATAATACTATATTTACCAATAGAGTTCAGGAAAACTGCAGAAACGAGCATGAGAGTAGCAGCGGCGATCAGCATTTTCTGATATACTTTAACACAGTATATGACAA
Source organism: Druon quercuslanigerum (assembly GCA_010014905.2). Lineage (NCBI taxonomy): Eukaryota > Metazoa > Arthropoda > Insecta > Hymenoptera > Cynipidae > Druon > Druon quercuslanigerum. The sequence continues at coordinate 2,360 of JAAAKG020052456.1, forward strand.
TAGATGACAGAAAATGTAACCGAGTTAGAGAGAATTGGTATTTTCTCGAAGATTATTCCATATGGATACTAGTAGATTCTCTATATTCCACGTAGCTAATTTTGCTTTGCTGATTTCCTCTTATTGGTTCCTAACACACCCTCCACTTTCTGCAATAAAGTTTTGCACGTGGTGCATGGATGGCCTTTCGTCACTACCTTGCCCGAACTTCTGAATCTAAGCCTCAAATACATATATTTAGTTATTTTCTTTTATATCTGCTTATCGTAACACAAGCTGCGCCATTGGAAAAACTATGTCAACATATTTCGTTTGCGTTTCAAACATCGATCCGAGAAAAACATATATTTATTCATACAAGTCTTTCTGTTGCAACGTTTTAACCATTTCACATATTTGTAGGATGATAGCTTTGGACGGTGTTAATTAATGACTGGCTCGGGTAAAAATTAATAATTACGATTCTTAAAAGTAAGGTGAAGCCCTTTTGGTATAAGTGAAATTATGTGAGAAGTTGAAAGGGCAATGATTATACAAATATAACTGCAATAGTTTTTAGTGAGCAGGAGTTAAAATACATCAATATTAATAAAGCAGCAGCATTGAAAGCCACCCTTAAAACGCTTCTTAGCCTTAGTGAAAAGTTTTTATTTTCTTGCAAGCGCAATTTTATTGTGCGTTAAGAGATAAAAAGCGATTGAGATGAACAAATGATGCTACGGTCTCATGTTCAGGGTACAACCCATTTTGAAAGTCCAAAAAATGCCTGTTTTTGAGCATTTTTTCAAAAATTATTATAAAATATATTGATGTAAAATTTAATAGGTTTGGTAAATAAGGTCTGAAAATATAAGAAAAAAATTTTATATCGGTTTTCTTTTTCAGTTTTTACACGCAAAAACTGTAGCTGAACATAATGCTATGATTTTGGGGTAGGTAGACGGGCGGCATAATATCTCATCAACGGCTCATCTGAAACCAAAAGATCAAAGCGTTTTAGATTCAGTATAAAAGTAGCTAGAAAATGGTCTAAGCATATTGATTTTCATCCATAAATAACAAAATGGCGGTCGAAATTAAAGAAATAAAATTTTTTAACGCTTTCTTTTGCACTGATTTTAGTGAAAAAATAGATAAAACTTAAAATTATACATCGTCCGTAGTCCACCTTCCGTATTTTTGTGTAGAATATATGGTCCAATTTTTTTAAAAGTCGGTCTATTAGTTTTACAGAAATCGTACCACCCGTTCTAAAAAAGTTGTTTTGAGAAAAACGCGTTTAAAGTTTTTAAAAATAAAAGTCATGAAAAAATCTTACCTAAATTTAATCAGCGATGCCTGGATCGAACACACCGGCTTCTGCTTGTTCCTGCGGCGGTTTGCATATTTAATGCGTAACTTATTGCGCTGCTTAGCGAATTCGATGGAGATCGGGCTGAGTTTAAAGCTTAATCCCTCCATTATCTTCAAAACTGGCTTGTAAGCTTCATTGTAGATTCAAGCCGAAGTTTGACATGCGATTTCGACAATTAGTTTGCCATTAAACATGTGCTTGGGCGCCATATCCCATATACACTTGTTAAAACTTTCATTGTTATTTTGTGTAAGGCCCCCGAAGCACCGTTTGAGCAGCTCCGTTTTCGTTAAATCCTCGTAAATCGGTTTCAGTACATCTTAAACATCAGCAGAAAGAGCAGGTGAATGTTTATAAGCTTTATTAGCAGCCTGAGCATTGAGATACTTGCACCAAATTAGGCGAGCACTGTGAGTGTTGAGGTTTGGCGTCCGTCGATATTTTATGGTAATATCCTGCCTATATCTCTTCACGCATACCTTCAACAGAATCTATGTTCCTCCGCACTGCTAATCTATAATTTTCTGACAATTCTTTCATTAATTTCATAGTTAGATCTTAAGTTTTTACTGCAGGAACATTTTTGACGGTAGCGGTTTTTCTCTTCACAACTTATTTTGTTGCGGTTTTTTGCGGTGCGACTTTTTTCGACGTGACTTTTTTCTTTTTGGCTTGCTTTACCGCCTTTTTCTTTTGTGTAAGAGATTTTCTAGCCTCATTAGCATGGTTAAAACACGTTTTTCTATGTGTAAACCGCACTCCAACTTCTTCACAACAAAATCTTCACGATACGGATAACACTCCAGCAGCGTTTTGAAAGTTTTGGAATCGCCGTCTCCGATACAGAAGCCGGTACCCTACACAACATTTTTCAAGTGATTGTAAAAACATTTCTACTATTCCGTCAACCTCCATTTTACCATTACTGCCTGAATGATTAGCTTTACAATTTTGCTGATGCTTCGTAAACCAGGCAAGATATTCTAGTGTGTTTTCTTTACCTTTCTAACGAATACTTCCTTTACAATAACTTGACCTTATAGCTACGTCAACTTTTTTTCCCGTATACTTGAGGATGAGAGATACTACACCTATGAGAGATGTAAAGCAACTTTTGGCCCAAGGTCCATCGCCAGAAGCAGATAAAATATCCTGCGGATGTTCTTTTGTCCTGTGCTCTTTTTTTTCTTATTTAAAAGCTTTGCGCTTGACTAACTCGAAAACAGTGTTTACTGCAGTTACAAACCGTTTACATACGGTTTTATTAAAAATTTTATAATAAAGTTTTGAACTTATTCCGGAACTTAAGTCCATTAAGCCGCAAAACATATTGATTCCAGCTAATCCCACTCCTAATAAACGCATCACAAACACTAGGCGACGATTTATTTCATAACCACTTACGCACGAGTCAATGTATTTTTTACCACAATCACAACTCAAACACAGTTTAAATCCTAATCATCGCTCTCCATATTTAGTAAGCAAAACTTGTGGGTTACAAACTTTACGCTTTAAATATTCGTGTAGCATTGAAAACGCAAGCACAAAACTTATCATACTGTAACCAGCAGCTTGACTTTTGTGTACATCGAAACTGGTGTCGTTCGACTATTTCAATTTTTCTGCTGATTTACTTGCAAAATTCATTTTTACATCATTTGTAAATCTATTACCACTAAATTTTATCTTTTTACTCCTGCTTCGATTCAAACCTTTTCCGCCTTTAGCCATTATGTACACGATGTTACTCAAACAAAGGAAGCGCGCTCAGGTTCTATTATTCAAATTGCATGAAAATACAGTTACATTACTTCAGTAGGTTGTACCCTTAATTTTCCGCAATCAAATTTTAATCTTGCTACAGTGGCGTAAAAAATGTTTGCTCCTGTAAAAAATTAAATTTTACAACAACAAATCAGGTTTATGCAGTAAACAACGAAAGTGAGACGATGGTCGTAGGGGCTGAAGCGCAGGCTTTGGATTTAGTCTGTCGTCTTGCACTCTGAAAAAGCCTCGGTGGCCCATACGGTGAACACTAGCCTAGCAAAGGAGTCGTTTATCTCCGGAGAGTCGTGGGACCGGTACCTCTAGAGAAAGAGGTTCTCTAAGTACTTGAGACTGTTGCTCTTAGTGGTTCGGAACCCACCTTAAACTGTAGGTCCCCCTCCCACCACCAAGTAAGTGTATGGGAGGTGTGTAAAGGATAGGGAAGAAGCTGCAAGAAAAATGTAAACTTTTAGGGGACATATTAGAAGCTTCCATTCAATAAACAACAAACGGCGTCACTTTTTTCATTAAGATTGAATAGAATGATTTATCAAAAGTAGGGTAACTTTGACCAAGTATGTTTTCAATATAAACAATTATCTATGCAATTTTACATATGTTCCTTCTATTTTATTTCTTTACAACTTCAGGCATACCACATAAGTTATAATTATTGCCAATGGTTTTGCAGAAAATAGTCTTAAAAATTCGGAATAAAGTTTAAATTGTAGAGAATGCTCTATTTGAATTTACATGTAATCAAAACATTTAATAGAGATAATTTCGAGATATACTTGGTATTCAATAAAAATTAGGATAGAAATTACTCACGATACTATAAAATAAGTGCTGTCTAATCAAATATTACTCTATAATTGTCGAATAATAGCAACAAATCCAGAAATTATGCTTTAAAAGCAGTGTTCATTTGAACAGGCATATTTTCAACATTATCAATTATCATTACAGCTTTACATGTATGCATTTTATTGTATCTATTGTATAGTATTGTACAAGATTCTGATTTTTCACCACTGTTTTTACCCCTGATGATTACTTTCTCGCGGGCATTTGTGTTTACACATCTTTTACCATTTAACCTTTTTTCTGAAAATATTCTAACTTTAATAAGCCGTTGACATTTTTTTCACTCTATGTCGAATCCTAACCACAAAAGAAGCTCAGTAAACATCGATAGAAAGACAAAAGATCCATCATTAAGTTCCTGGAGTATCGAGCCCTCCTTGAAAAGTAACTGTTAAATAAAGTCGATCAACAAAAATAAAAATATACGCAGCAGGAAAGTGGCCATGTTATAAGAAGTCGAAGTGCAGTCATGTTAGAAGAAGCAGAAAAGCAGTCATGTTTTAAGAAAACGGAAGGCGCCCATATCTAAAGCAGCTTTCGGGCGGCCAATGGAAATCTCCGCATGAATTCAGACGAACCAATCAGCAATCCCGGCACTGAAATGCAGAGGTTCGAAAAAAATGAGCGACAGAAAGAACGTGAAAATAAAGAATTGTCGCTTATGTTCTTATGTTGTTGGCGATCTGGATTCAAATAATTGACTTCGGCGGAAATTAGAATCTGGGAAGTGACCACATGGAATACAACGCCAAGGCCCAGCAGACCCAGTGGCTTCGAGGTAGGTGGTCGTCTTTTGCCACTTGATGTTAGTGTTTTCAGCCTCGGTATTGACTCTCACGCAGTGCGACCACCCACAGTTGTGTGTGTTCTTTTTGTTTAACATTGTTAAGTGTCACTGTATGAGACCCCGTCATTACCCGAGAGTGGAGAAACGCCCAGCGTAAGTAACAAAAGTAGTTTTCTCGAAGAACTATCTTAAATTATTTTAATACGACCAAATACATCATTAAATTTTAGTAATGTATTTCGTGACCATTGCTTTAAGTTAATGTCTGGTGTTATCTTTCGCTAGCGTGTTTTTACTTGTTTTCCGTACACGACATTGAGCTGGTCGACCTGTCAACCGTAAACAGGCGTGAATCCTTCGAGGCTCCGTTAGACTGGTAACCTGGCACTAATAGCTTTAAAGCGCCTCCATCTCACCATCAAGGTCGTTGCTGCGAAGGCAGCCTGGAGATTTATTATGGTAAACGATTCCTGTTTGTCGACAGTAGTGCGAATACCAATCGATATCGCGAGAAGGCCGACACTGAGCATCCTCAGGGAGAAACCGTCGACTCGTCCTTACCTCTTCGATAAGAAGTATGAAGTTAGCCTATCCATGAAAGAGGAATGGGCTAACGGCGAGGCACAGATACCAGTAATGTAGAAAACTGGTTTACCGATGGCTCCAGGTACAAAGAGAAGGCAGGAGCAGTTGTATATCGTAGAAAGAATGAAATGTGCTTCACAATTGCGATGTGGTGCGACGCCATATTTCTATAATCTGAGATTATGGCCATGCTCCAGTGCACCTACTAGGCAAAGAAGCATGGTAATAGAAGAAAAATTCATATCTGCTCAGAGAGCAGGACTGCTATAACGGCGTTGACTGGTACACCGACCACGTCGCTACTAGTATGTGAGTGCTTTGAGGCACTAAATAAAGTAGCGACAGAAAACCGATTTATTGTGCTTTGGATTCCTGGACACAGCGGCATCAAGGGCAATGTGATATCGGACAGGCTAGTAAAGCTAGCAGCGCAAGCAAATTTTACTGGACCCGAGCCAGTTGTAGGTATTTCAAGTAGCTTAGTCACTAAAGATCTTAACAGTTGACTGACCGAGGTACATCAGAATGTTTATGGTTTGTTCTCTAGCTGCAGATAGTCTAAAACACTCTTAGGCTCAAATTTAAACTCTCACTGAACGAAAGAATTACTCGAGCTCAGGAGAAATATAGTCAAGTTCCTGACAGAAATGTTTAAAGGACCCGGAAACCTCCAGTTTCACAGACATAAGATAGGGCTTGAGCAAGTCCCCTCTGTCGTCAGTGCGGAAAGGATAATGAGACATTTACTCATATGCTTTTACACTTTTCTGCGATTGCAGGGAAACGTGTAACACTCACAGGCAGTTAGTGCATCAATGAGACTGAAATATAATGCCTATGGGTCTACGCTTAAGGCTTACGAGGGGACGCTGCTGGATCACCGAAGCATCAGGGGCTGTTAGGGTGTCAACTCAGAATAAGAATATAGATTTAAATCTTCTGAACTGAAGAAATTTGTATTTTAAATATTGAAAATTAAAGAGAACGTGTACACATCTTGACTTACACGCATCGATTTTTATTGAATGTCAATTTATTATGTTTCTGAGAAACATATACCTTCATGACACATATGAGCTGGTGGAATATTGCACTAATACCAAAAAAAATAACTGACGTAACGACTTTTTTATTAAAATTATTTCAATTTTTATACAATTTATTATTCTGTCCAAGCTGATGCCATTGATTTTATATCAAGTCTTATGTAAATTTTCTGTTTTATTTGCTTGCATGCATGCATGTTATGGCACAAATTGCGCCATGTGAAAAATGATGCCGGCATATTAGGTATAAAGTTCAAACAAAGATTCGAGAAAAGCAGATTTTTATTAGTTTCCATTATTTCACATATTTGTATGATGCATTCATATGATAAGGAGTTTCTATTTTTTTAATAATTAATTATTATTAATTAAAGGAATGTGACTTATTTTATTTTATTTTAGCGCGACCATAAAAAACAAAAGGAAATACTGGATAAAATAACAGGAAACTATGCACATAAGTTTTAAATCAATGAAATTAATTTTCTACTAGAAAGGATTCATTTTTCTTTTGTTCTTAATCACTGACCTACCATTTGAGGCATAAAATTATGTTTGTTAAAAAAGGTATACACATGAATCCTATCACTTCAACTAAAATCAATACTTTTTTTTCTAGAAAATTAGCAATTGCTAAAGCGTTCCGGGACTCTACCAAATTCAAAATCATTATTTTTACACTTATCGGACTCAACTTTCTCCCTGATAGACTGAAGATCGATGTCGTGACTTTGTTAATTGTTTTATCAAAATATCAGAGGAAAGAACCCCTTGGATTATGGCTGAAACAATCGGCTGCGATATCTTCTTTACGATAGGTGAAATATGTAATGATAAAATCATACTGTTTCAAAACAATACAACAGTGAAGTAAACGCGAGTTTAAAAAGAAAGTTGTTGTCAGAAAGAAAAGCAACCCTATCATCGGTAAGGAACCTAAATTTTCTACCAAGCAATTATATCCAAAATTAAATTATCAAATAGATTAATGACAAGAATTTTTTCTCACTGGTCGTATAATTAAGCTCTGATGCATGTAAGCACTAACTGACAAATGCAATGATATGCTTGTTATTTCCTTTATGACCATGGCAAAACAACCACTAATTCCAAGGTTGGCATCATTGGTTTGCCAGAAGAAAGGGATATCTGAAATTATTTAATTAAACATTATGTATTAGCTGAAATTTTGATTCAGTTCCTCAAAAGCGCGCGTGTGATTAGAACAGAGTAATTTTTTTAGTTTTAGCGTAAAATTTTCTTTTGTAATATTCCAAATATTTCTGTTAATGTATTAAAATGATGAGACAGTAAACCGACAATAGCATAAAGACCGTATATTTTCTATGGTCTGTGTAAAAAGGTATTTTGGAAAAGGTCGTTTGCAAGATCAGTCGTTAACCTCGCCTTTAAGCATTTTCAGAATTTTCTGATCTTTTGTTTTCGGGCGTTAATTTTTTTTTTTATTTCAGGATTAGATTAATCAAAATATTCTTCAATTGCAACATTTTAATTTAATTCGTATAAATGTAAGTGTAGCATTTCTGAATATGATTTATCACAAGAGTTTTCATCAATAAAATATAAATATTCCTTACATTTCGCATTTTAACGAATATATTTATATGCATACATGCACTGTACATATTTTATGTACGATTGATAAATACGTAAGTGAAAAACTTTTGACAACAGAATGATTAAAATTTTGAGGGACTCAGAAAGAAGAAATGTATCTTATATGTGATTAATTCGCTTAATTAACGCTTATCATCATTTAATTACAAATCTATCATCTTTTTCCCATGAAAGTAAGCAATAACATTGTAACTTTAGCATGTACAAAAGCAGTTTAGGAATATGTATTCGATTCTTTTAGTAACGTTTGTTTTATTTGGAGGTTCCCCTAAGAAGAAACTCTACTGATTCTATACCGCCGTGGCTGCACCCACTTTTTCAGAAATGTATACAAGTAATCTTTAATCTGCACCTACAGTATTTTCAAATAAAATACAGAAAAATCGACGTCAAAAACGACAATAGTACAGCGACCTTAAGCCTACTGAAGTTTACAGATCCAACATGACTTAATCTCTCGGCCTGTCACCACTGTTTTCGAAGAATCTGGATTTAAGAGTATCACGTAGGAGTTTGTGTCTTTTTTTAAAGTACGCAATAAAAAATGCAAAGCTTAAATATTTTTCACTCTTATGACCATTATTAGTTATAATGTTTTGTTATGGAGTCTTCAGTAACATTACGTGAGCATTAATATTTCTTTAAGTTTCCACTTCTCTCTGTCCCTTTATTTTATATTCTCCATGTAGATATACATGACGCGTAAATGCACGAGTATATGCTTTACGGTATTCTTTCTCGATTTGCAAAATTATGTAATCAATAGATGTGTAATTCTTTTGGCGTGCAACCTCTAATTGCTCTTTTTCAGCAATGTCTGCTCGATCACTTGCCTGTTTGCATGCTCTAATGCGTGCTTCTTTGTACACTGGATCGCTCGATGTTGATACGCATGTAGTAGCAACTAGATCTTGCGCATTAACAAGTGAAAAGAAACGGCCTACACCCAATTTCCGAGATAAATCTTGGGACACAGAAACCCATTTATCTTCTTTTATCTCAAATAAGATAGTTACATTTGTCAAATTAGAAATAACCTTGATAGGCAAATAATGAAATTATCCCTCTTAAATCCTATAATGATATGATCCCTTTTGTAGAAAACAACATTTCTGATCGGCATCATAGATATATCACGAAACTTTTTGAAATTTCGAAACTGACGTACAGAGCGAAATCCTTCGACTGGGGGCATGATACCGCTCGCGCTGTATCCAGAAAATAAATCCTCCAAAGTTCTTGGTTCTGAACTTATTGATTCTGTAAGAAGAAACAACAAGAAGTGAATGTTTCTGTAACCGATATAATATCCATTAAAACATTCAAGTAACAGAAAGAAAAAGAAAAAAATGTATCTTGTTTTTTATTCTGAGAGTAAGGTTGACAGTTTATTATCATCTTTCGCTTGATGCTGGTGTGATTTTATGAAAATTCTATAGTTTCAATTATAAATTTTCATCAAATTAGAGTCAATTGAATTAAGTTTCATCTGACTTCATAATGTTTGGAAATAGTAAGCAGTGTTGAGAAAGCTTCTGAAAGGACATTTGTAACATCATTTGTCCAATTGGAACTTGGAGGTACGATATCCTAAGTTTTTGTTATTTTAAAGCATATGTTAAAAAATATAATAGTTGAATATAATGTTATTAGTACCTACTTTAATTAACTTTAATATTGTCGTGTTTACAAATACATGCAAAAGCAGCGTATCTGATGGTGGCGCACTCTATGATAATCTTTATTAACCCAAGTTCCCGTTTTAGCAAAATAATTAAATTGTCGTATTACTAACTGTTCATTTATGAGTTATAAAACGTAGATGCTCATGTTATTACTGTATTATTTTCTCAATGTTTAATTCACAGTATTCTTGCATTTGATTTTGAATATTGCTAAGTTTTTATTTTTTCATTCATGATTCTTTCTTCTGATGGTTAAAGTAAGTAAGTTAAATATTTTTAACATATTGCTCTACTATGGGAAAGACGATTCCAACGTTTCATACAGTTTATTATAATATTTATTGTGATTTGTGTTCAGCTTATCTTTTGAAATAAGGTCCTTAAACAAGCATATACAAAAATGTGCAACAATTTTTTTGTAAATAAATTTTTGCATAACTTTTGCTTTATCAGGGTTGAAGATAAAAAAAAATTAAAATTGATTTTTACAAAAATCCAGTTTGTTGCGATGATTTGAAAACTAAAAAAGTAGTCAGAGTAACTGCGCAGTAATGTAACGTCATCATCACCTCGGAGAATATTTCAGAATCTTAGCATAATGGTCTCGATCCCACACAAGCGCACAAACAAACGTATACACGCATCGAAGCCCACTAATCCTATCCCAGACAAAACTGCTCATACCAATTTGCTGTAATTAATTAAAAATAGATTTTACATTATTTCATACAAAAAACCCATTTGCGGATCGCAAATATTCTTTAATGTCAGCCTACGAGAAAACAAGTGTGGTATCGATAAAGATGAAACATTTATATAAAATCTTTTAATGTTTTAAGTCTAAGATCCAAGATATTTCTGGGACTCAGTTTCGTCACATTCAAAATTTTTTATTTAATTCAGCTTGTAATGATTGTCTGAAATTCACATTTTTGCATACAAAATGTTATCTTTGGTAGAGAATTCACCCATAAATGTATATGAAAAATAAAATTAAAATTATAAATAATATCATATATAATATTATATTTACCAATAGAGTTCAGGAAAATAGCAGAAACAAGCATGAGAGTACCAGCATTGATCCGCATTTTACTTATATACTTAATGACAATAGATGACAAAAAATGTTACTGAGTTAGAGAGAATTGATATTTTTTCGAAGATTATTATATATCCATACTAGTAGATTCTCTATACTCCACGTAGCTAATTTTGCTTTGCTGATTTCCTCTTATTGGTCTCCTACCTAACCCTCCACTTTCCGGAATAAAGTTTTGCACGTAGTGTATGGATGGCCTTTCGTCACTACTAAATATATATTTATTTATTTTCTTGTATATCTTCTTATTGCAACATAAACTGCGTCATTGGAAAAATTATGTCAACATATTTCGTTTACGCTTCAAACATCGATCCGAGAAAAACATACATTTATTCATACAAGTCTTTCTGTTCGCACGTTTCAACCATTTCACACATTTGTAGGATGTATGCATGTGATGATGTTTTTATATCTTTTTTAATAATTGCTAATCATTATTAATTAAAATTGTGATTTATATCCTTTTACGGTATCGTGACCATAGAGAGCATAGAAGCATATTAATTTACAGCCAATGATATTAATTTCCTACCGGAAAAGACTGATTTTTATTTTTCTCAAAATCACTTACCTAATCTTTCAGGAGAAAAAATCTGTTTTTTTAAGATATTTATGTATGCTCATTTCTATCAGTTCACCTACAATCAATACTTTTTCTTGAAAGATATTAATTGCTTAATCGTACCGTGTCTCATCAAAATTTAAAAAGAAAATTTTCGGCAAGATATGTGAGAGCAAACACATTAAATGAGTAGCAAATTAGGAAATAAAGCAATGATAGCAAGATATCTATTTACAATGATTGATAAATATTTGTTTTACTAGCCACTTCCAAAAACTCGAATCAGTCAGTATTATGCTGCCAAGTATGACTATTCTGTAATTTCTAACCTTCTTTCTGGAAGCTGGCCAACCTTCAAGTCTTGTTGGACGGGTTTAATCAATGACCAGATCGATTAAAAATTAATAATTACGGATCTTAAAAATAAGGTGTAGCCCTTTTGGTACATGTGAAATTATGTGAGAAGTTGGAACGGCAATGATTATACCAATATAAATGCAATAGTTTTCAGTGAGCAGGAATTACAATACATAAATGTCAACATGTCAGCAGCATTAAAAACCACCCTTAAAACTCTTCTACGCCTCAGTGGGAAGTCTTTACTTAACATAAGACTAGTAGAAAAATCGATCAGCATTTTTTTTCCTCCTCAGTATCAATATAAAATTCATGCAGACCTATTCAAATCGGAAAGTTCTCGAATAGTAAATTGAGTAAAAAGTGTGACCTGGCGACTGTATTGAAACAAGCGCAATGTTATTGTAAGTTAGAAGATAAAAAGCAATTTAATAACGTTTTAAATTTAATAAAGTTAAAAAAAGCACTTTTACTCTTGTGTCAGTGGCATCAAAAATGTTTGCTTCTGTATAAAGAAATTGAAATCATAAGGCACACATTGGCCGTTTACGATTTTGTACTCCTTTGCAAATCCAGGCATACCACGTAAGTTGTAATTAGTGACAATGGTTTTGCACAAAATAGTCTAAAGAAGTCGGCATAAAGTTTTTAATCTGGAAAATGCTCTATTTGAATTTTCCTGCAATCGAAACATTGAATTGTGATAATTTCAAGATATACTTGATATTTAATCAAAATTTGGAATCAAATTTTTCACGATACTATAAAATAAGTGTTTTCTAATCAAATATTACTCTATAATTGTCAAAAAATAACGACAAACCCAGAAAAGCTTAAAAAAAAGAGCTGATTTGAGCAGGCATATTTGCAATATCATAAATTTTCACTACATTTGCACAAGTATCTCTTTTACATAATTTATTAAAAACTCCAGGGATGCCACATTATTTATAATTAATAACGATGCCTCTGTATAAAATAGTCGCAATAAGACGAAATAATTTTTGACATGTTGAAAATACACTTCAACTTTCATCCAATCAAAAGATTTCAGTGTGATGATTTCAAAATATACTTGATATCCAATGAAAATTTAGATTTTAGTTTCTGATTCTGGTAGACTTATGACTGTAGCAGACATTAGTCTCATTAAGATGTTTTACGCTGTCCTGGACTAAGATAAGGGAGAACAGCTTGGAGAAGATCAATTATTCTCTACATATACTTATATATACATATACATATACTTGTACTTGAACGACTATTGTTTTGCAAATTTGTAAAATAATTATTACGAGTATAGAAATTAATCTTCAATAGTCCGGTAACTTTGACTAAGCTTTTTGTTATTAAAGTATAATTTTTTTATGAAGAATGTGACTCCTAAAAGTATATATCATTCGATTCAGGAATTCAAGAAACGTGGAAATCCATCTAACGTCAGAGAAGTATTTTTAGCAAATTTTTGTAACTGTCGCGTTAAATTATCTCTATCAACAGGCACAAAATGTATTTATAAAGTACCTCCATGTGACTTTTGGGTTAGGCAAAAATTCAAAAACATTAAAACTTTACTGGGACTTCTTGTGACTACTTGATGTAAGACTATTGTTAATAATTATAACTTGTGTAGAATGTCTGGATTTGTGAACGAGTTCAGAAGATAAAGCTAGAAATGTCTCCTTTCTAGGAGTTTAGGAGCTCCACCCTTGGGGGCGTACTTATGATATTCCTGGCTTTCTTGCAAACTGAACTTAGAATTCCCACGGTTGTCCCAGCCCTTTTGAGGAGTAGACTTCCAACTTAGCCTGAATAATAAGGTACATAATGCGTACCAAAATGTATGGGGTCGACCTCGAAAGCTAAACACAAAAGAAACTCAGTAGACATCGATAGAAAGACAAATGATCCACCATTAAGTTCCTGGAGTACCAGGCCCTTTTTGAAAAGTAACTGTTGAATAAAGTCGACCAACAATAAAAGTATACGCTTGAGGAAAGTGGCCATTTTTTAAAACGCCGAAATGCGATCATGTTACAAGAAGCAGGAAAGCAGTCATGTTTTAAGAAAACGGAAGGCACCTATATCTGAAGCAGCTTTCGGGAGGCCAATGGAAAGCGCCGTAGGATGTCAGACGAACCAATCAGCAGTCCCTACACTGAAATGCAGAGGTTCGAAAGGAAATGGACTCGATGGAGTGCATGGAAGACCCAGCACAGTGATTTCGAGGCAGGTGGTCTTTTTTTACCATTTGACTCCCTTGCAGTGCGTGACTACCCACGGCCGTGGGTAGTCACGCATGGGCGTGTGTGTCTTTTGGTTAACGATATTGAGTTTATCTGTGTGAGGCCCCCTCGATACCCGAAAGTGGAGAAACGCCCAGCATAAGTAAAAAAGTAGGTGTCTCGGAGAACTATCTTAAATTATTTTTGTGCAACCAAATACATCATTAAATTTAAGTAATGTATTTCGTGACCATTGCTTTATGTTAATGTCTGGTGTTCTCTCTCGCTAGCGTGTTTGCACTTGTTTCCCGTGCACAACATTGAGCTGGTCGACCTGTCGACCGTAAACAGAAGTGAATCCTACGAGGCTCCCTCAGACTGGTAACCTGGCACTAATAGCTTTAGAGCGCCTCTATCTCACCAGCAAGTTCGTTGCTGCGAAGGCAGCCTGGATATTAAATATGGTAAACGATTTCTGTTTGTCGACAGTAGTGCGAATACCAATCGATATCGCAAGGAGGTCGACACTAAGCATCCTCAGGGACAAAATGTTGACTCGTCGATACTTTTTTAACAAAAATTATCGAGTTAGCCTATCCATGAAAAAGGAATGGGCTGACAGCGAAGCTAAGCAGTTACTGCATTAATGAGAATGAAATATAATGCCTATGGGGCTACGCTTAAGGCTTACGAGGGGACGCTGCTGGATCACCAAAGCATCATGGGCTGTTACGGTCTAAACTCACAATAATAATACAAATATAAATCTTTCAAATTGAAGGAATTAAAATTTTTAATTTTAAAAATTAAAGAGAACATGTACACATCTGGACTTACACGCATCGATTTTTATTGCATATGAATTTACTATGTTCCGGAGAAATATGTGCCTTGTCTAGAGGTTTTCAAGCTCCCAGGAGAAGGTTTTATAATTCTCTGAAATTCATCTCTATCGTTCAAAAGTTTAACTTAAAATTATAAATTTTATATTTACCAATAGAATTCAGCAGGACCTCAAAGTGATCAATAGAATACCAGTGGCTATTGGCTTTTTTTGAATTGCTAAATAAATAACTCTTAAATAATGAAATTTTCAACGACGAAAAACTAATAGATTCTGCAGCACTCTGCAACCTACTGTAAAATGCATTTTCATTTTGAAGCCTCTGTAAAACAGAGGAATATTAATGCACAAGTCACACTTAATGCTAAAGTATCGTTTCGGTCTTTGAGAATGAATTGCCAGAAACGACATTTAACTGGGTATAAGCTGGTAAAAAATTTGCTTTTGCTACGGTGGCACCGAGAATTTTTGTATGAATTTAGTCACAACTAGTGATAACCCTCCACTGCATTTGATTCAGATGATTTCTGGAGTGTTGAGTCTGAAGCCAGCCATTTTTAAGCTAAAAAAATTTAATTTTCTAATAAAAAGTAGAAAAAAATTAAAGAATAGTAAATTTAAGAAAAGCAGATTTTTATTAGTAGGGCATTATCTCTTACAATGTTTCCATTATTTCACATATTTGTACGATGGATTCATATGATAAGAAGTACTGATTTTCATTTTGCTCTAAAGGGGCCGCCCACAAATTACGTAACGGTTCTGAAGGGAGGGGGGTACACAATTTTCTCGTGATTTCTTACGTTCGGGTGGGAGGGAAATAGACAATTCTTACTTAATAAAATAATGAAAACTAAATATGGTTCTTACTTATGTTTTTTCGTTCTAAACGTACGATCTCTTATGTTGCGATATATAAATATTAACCCTTTACTGGTACGGTGGGGGTCGGATCCGACCCGAGCGTGGGGTGTTCCATTCCCCTCGCCCCCCACCACTTCAAAGGGGTTTCTAATGGCCAGGTACCCTACCAGTCAGTACCGTAGAAGGTGTCGAGACAGCAATTTGGCAATTTGGCAATTTTTGCATTCCGATAAGAAGAGAAGAATAAAA
>JAAAKG020052467.1:0-18296 GCA_010014905.2 Druon quercuslanigerum
TTTTAGGTTATGCGGAGTAAGAACACAGCAAGTATGTGTAACTCTAGCTATGGTATTTCTTTTATTTATTTATATATTTTTTTATGTGTATATTCTAGGTGTTCAAATTTACATTCACGAAATGGTCCTTTAGCTTCACCCGAGATTACAAAGTAAGATTACGATATATTATTACAAAAGGAATTTGGTCTTGATCATATTCGATAGCTTAACTGTAAACGTTAAAATATATTTTCCGAACATATCCTATACATAATCCGCGAGGAGATCGTTAATCTCTTTTAATGTGTCATGTACTATAATATGCGGCGTAAGAGATTCTAGCGCTGGTTTGACATTATTTGAAGACTGAACATCGATTGTATTTTCCGGTCCCGAGATTTGCTCGCTAAACAATCTTACTTCCCCTAAATAGGAATGCCTCACTAGATCCTCCCGTTCCTTCTCGGGAATAAAAGTAAATTTGTCGTAGATCATCTTCCACTCCGTGAACTGCGGGGAGCGGGATACTCGGTCGCGTTGTGCCTCTTATCGCTGTGAAAGCGGAGCTGTATCGTTGGTAACCGGAACATTTTGGCGATTAACCCGTGGCGCGACGCTGGCCCACTGTCTGGCAGCAATTTCCGCCTCCGTCCGTAATTGCAACGCGAATTCCCGGAGGTAATGCCTTTTGACTTTAACCGTCGAATTTTCCGCATACGGCCCCTGCGATGTCGGGCATTATCTGATCGTTTTCCCGAATCGCGAGTCACTGAGGAGAAAATTCAAAGGAAATTTAATAATGATATTTATACGAAACCATAGAAGAAAAATTTTATAGAACAAAATGGATTCCCGTCTGATGCCTGGGGGCGTTGGCGCGGAGCGGAGATATTTTGTTAGTTTTACTTACTTTTTAGTCTTGAATGAAAGAAATGCCTATTCATAAACTGAGGGGAGATCAAAGAGAATGTTAGCGAACTAACTTAAGGGTGATCAACCTACCAGAAGCCTGGTGGATGGTTTTTTTATTTAACCGACCAGAGAACTGGCGGGTTTTATATAACGCTCCAAGAGTTTGGATGCTATCACTGTCGGAAACTCAGCGCTGGTCTGCCCTCTCGTTCTCGGGCATCCGCTTTTATAGGCTCTTTCCCACCTTATGAGTCCTGGATGGAGGTGGAAGGCTCCGCGGCGGGGACTCACTGTCCATCCTATTGGCCGCTTCGACTCACGTGTCCTTCGCCTCGACCGAGTGGGGCTCACTGAACGCGTTCAGCGATGACTTTTGCTGTCTTTCACGCGTCTTTCTGTGTTACAGGCTGAATTTATTGAAAAGTGCGTGTTACAGAACATTTCCAGTTTTTTCCCGTTTGAAAATAACAAATCTCCTCTTACTACGAGCGCGAATAAAAATTTTCTAACAAAAGATTTAAAATAATTTCACAAAGATTTTAAAATCTTTCATAAGATTTTCGAAAGTTTTCAAAAATTTCCAGAAAGATTTAGAAGATTCAAAAGGTTTCAAAAGATTGCAGATATCCAAACATTTCAAAGAAATTCAAAAAGATTCCAAAGCTATTATTTCTGAACACGTACTCTTCTTGATAATATTTAAAACAATTCTTTAATTTATTAGTCTTGTTAAATATCGGTGTCAAGGACACCGCTTTAGTTGCGCGTTTTCACATTACTCCAGCATGTATTGTTGTCGGGTCGAGAAATTGTGTCCAGATTGCTTGATTGATTCTCTACTTCACCAATATCGGGATGGGCCTGTTCAATTTTCTTTCGATAATCATGCAGAACCTTGCCTCCCGTCTTGGTACGAAACTTCTCATCGCGCCTCTTGTGACTTGGCGCTCCACGCTTACCTCGAGGTTTCTTAAGAGGATGGGGTTTGGTTTTAACTACTTCCGTAGTAGGTACAGTACTTTCTAACTCTACTTCCATATTCGACATAATGTCAGTAAAGCTTGATGTTAAGAGTTGTTTTGTGCAGCAATAAAAACTTAAAACTTAAATGTAAAAACTGTAATGTAAAATGTAAAAACTTAAAATGTAATTCCTGGTCTTAAGTTGTATTCCAGGTTAATTCCCGTTTTTATCTTAATTCCCGGCTATATTACGGTTTTCCCGGCTAGTAGACACCCTGAAAATGCAATTAACGAAAGAAATCAAAGAAAAATTTTCGCTTACTCGGTGCATCTGTTTCATCACTATCTTCGCCTAATGGGCGACGTGGTGTTTTAGTTCGGTTTCCTGGGCCTAGGCTGTTTTCATCCGTTGTCTGGTAATTTGCATCCGTCGCTCTTCTCCTAGCACTTTGATAAGTCGCTGCAATACAACTGAACTTTTACCACAAAAATGGAGGGGTTATTGTAAAAATTTAAGAATTTCAACTCTCAAATCTACGAAAGTGAACACTTTAAAATTTTAAACCTTTAAAATTGAATATATTTAGACTTTCAAATCTACAGAATTGAAATTTTTAAATTTTAAACCCTTAAAATTGAATATATTTGTTTAAAAATATTTAAAAAATGTTTTTACGAGGTTACGAGTATTTAAATATCAGCGCCTCTTTTGTAAAATTAACGTCAAAATTAAAATACTCGTAACTTTGTAGAAAATTATTTTTTCCTTGATTTGGGAAAGTACGTGTCGCCTAATTTCATCTGAAAAAACAACATATTTCGTGGCTAATAGACTCTGCGACCTCAGGTGTAGAACCTACCTTATTTGAAATATATTCGGTTAAAGAGATTTATTATAATGCAAAATTAGGAAAAATTATCATCAATTTTTTTCAAACGAATAATTCGACGAATGTTTCTTATTTACATTTAATTCCCGTGGGGAAAACACTCTGTATATCTGGAAATAATCAAAAAAACTCACAGGAGTATTTGTCGAATTCAACAGTAAGCTGCCTTCACGTCTGTTTATTGACTTCAGCTTTCCCGGAAATTAAATTGGTAAGCCGGTGTTTATTTTCAGTGTCTGGCCACCAACACACGTGGAAGCGTTTGCCGTCCTTGTCCTCAAAGATGGAAACCCACTCTGCTGGGACCTCTGAGTGCGCGTTCTCTTCGTCAGTGTGTTGCAGGAATTTAACGACTGCAAATGGTTTTTCAAGAGCGATAGGTTCCTGCAATCAGGGCCAGCTCAAGGAAAGTTGGGGCCCTAGGCGAGTTGTCATTTTGCGCCCCGCCCCTTTATTTGCATCAACTTATGACTTATCAAAATAAAAACTCTTTATAAAAAAGAGATTTGAAATTGGATTTGAGCCTCATCACATTTTCTAAATAGATCACGTGTATCAATAATGCTTTGTTCTAATATATAAATAGCCTACCGTAGTTTTGTTGGTAACACATCAGAAATATTAAGGCGAATCAAGTTTTTATGATACAAAATTTATTATTTTGCATGTATTACATCTATATTCCTGGTTGATGAAAATAAAAGAATGTGATGAAAAATAGTATTTTGAACATTCGTAGAACATCACTAGATTCGTTTGTTAGTCGAAGCCTTGCCTTATCATTATAATATCTGCATTTTTCGCGCCTTTAACTTGGAGAAGGATAATATAATTTCACTTAAATCTAATTTTTCCGCAATCTCTTGTTCTATGGATAAAAATGCTAAACCTACAAGCCTTTCTTGAGTCATGGTCGAACGCAAGTATGTCTTTATCAATTTCAGTTTTGAAAAACTACGCTCGCCACTGGCAACCGTCATTGGTATTGTCAATAAAATACGTAATGCTACAACTAAATTGGGCATGAGATCTGACAATTCATAATGTGAAATGTAATTCAAAACATGGAGAGGGTTGAATGACGCTGGAACTCTTCGTGCAATAGTTTGTACTTCATCACAGAAATCGTTAGCATCTATATCTTTCGAATCATTGTAGGTCAAAGCTTTTTGTAGATTCTGGCAATAATTCAAGATTGTTTCTCGATTTTCATCAACCAAATTGTGGACATTGTTCAAAAATCCAAAAACAGAGTTCATATGTTTCACTTGTAGAAATCTTTCATCGATGGAATTGATAGCAGTATCCAAAATAGAAAAATAAAAATTTATCTTGAATTTTTGCGTCTCGTCTACAATTGGTTCGTCATCTCCTTCATACAAAAATTGTTTCCGCTT
Source organism: Druon quercuslanigerum (assembly GCA_010014905.2). NCBI lineage: Eukaryota > Metazoa > Arthropoda > Insecta > Hymenoptera > Cynipidae > Druon > Druon quercuslanigerum. Next base: position 4,144 of record JAAAKG020052467.1, read on the forward strand.
ATTTCGTATTCTTTTCGCTAGACGCGATAAGTGAAAATTTGCAGTTATACTAAGATCCTCAGCGACTGTTTTCGCATTAACCAAGATTTTTTGAAAACCTGAGTCTGATCGCATACTTTCCAAAAATTTCATGGTTACGGAAAGCTGCTCAGTACAAGTTTGTAGATTCAGATCTTTAGACTGGACAAGCTTACTGCTGATATTTATTTCGAACAAAATATCGTACCAAGCAATCAACGACACGACGAAATTATAATTGAAAATTTTGTTAGAAAGAGATTCACTTTCTATACGCGTTGCATTTCCGATAGAGCCTTTCAAACTAGAATCATCGGCTATATCTATAAGAGCGTCGTATACATAGCTAAGTTGATACCGAAGAGGTTTTAGAGCGTCAATGCGACTTTCCCATCGCGTAGAACTTAGCGGTTTTAAAGTCAAATCAGGTAAGTGGCGTAATAAAACTGACCAACGTTGCGTAAAAGCAGAAAAAAAATTGTATATAGCTTGCACATCCATAAAAAATGACTTTGCTTCTAAATAACAAACAGCAGCATCATTGACCACGAGATTCAATGAATGAGAATTGCATGGCACGAGAAAAGCTCGAGGATTGACATCTTATATCTTACGCTGAATGCCTTTATTTTTGCCCTTCATATTACTCCCATTGTCATAGCACTGTCCTCGCAAATCTTCAATAGATAGTTTTTGTTCTTTTAACTCCTCAATAATAGTATTACTTATATTGGCACCAGTAGTTTCATTCAAAGATATGAACCCTAAAAAATGCTCTTTTACTTGATATTTATCACCTTGCAATGTAACAAACCTTATTATATAATTGTTATTTGCATGATTATTTTTATTGACGTTTACATAAGCAAGTTTATTTATTAAAGATATTTTCAGCAGTAATTTTCGTATTTAGCAAGAGAAGTAGATGATTTCAATCAAATTGTCATGCTCTAGTTTCGATAAATTATTATCGAAAGTATTTGGAGAAATGACAAAAAAAAACATCACGTGTTAAAACATGTAAACAGCTACTCAAAATTTATCTGCATTTCAACAATACATTTTCGAAAGAAATACTTACCCCACGAACACAAACACAATATAGCGTTCAGAACGCAATCAAAAGTAAATTTTTGTAGTCTGTTTAAAATAGTAACAGCTTCTGAAGCAAATAAACTTGATACGACAGTGCACAAGTCCACACGAAGTAAAACACGCGAGCACTGAAGTGGACGATCCACGCGGATTTGTTTCGAAGTGCAAGGTTCCCTTCATAAACTTAAAGTTTATCCGCATGGATCTACAATGAGAAATTGTGTAACAGTATGAGTGGACCTTTGTGTTCCCCTGGAACGCTGAAAAACAACGCTGAGCCCGCCTAAATGACTGCCAGAGTTGGCGCCAAATTTGAATGCGTGGTATTATTACCTATTATAACATGAACGAAAAAAAAATTCTCAAGTATTAATAACGCGCATTTAAATTTGGCGCTGAATCTGGCCGTAGTTTTAAAGAGTTTAGCTTAGCTCAGCTCTCACGGATAGCAGAGGCTTAGTGTTAATAGTTATGAGACTGTTTTAGCACATGAGTGCCCTCCGAATTAGGTGCTCCCCATAGCTTGGTGCCCTAGGCGGTCGCGTAGTTCGCGTTATGGTAGAGCCGGCCCTGTTGATTTCATCAATCGATTACATCCTAATATGCAATTCACGATGAAAATTGACCAAAACGAAAAATTGCCTTTCTTGGTTGTGCTAGTTTACAAAAAATCAGATAATACATTAGGACTTGAAGTTTACAAAAAACCCACCCATACAAACAGATACCTACATGCCTCCTTTCATCATCACCCATCTCAAAAACAATGGGTCATTAACTCCCTTGTGTACAGTGCTGTCTTCATAACAGATGAAGATAATTTAAAAAAGGAATTACAAAACGCTAAACAAATCCTAATACATAACGATTACACAATCAAACAAATTGATAAAGCAATAAGAAAATACACCCAAGAAAACAATTCAAAACAACCTAATAAAGAAAGAGAGAGAAAAACGATCACCGTCCTGCCCTACATCCAAGGTGTCACAGAACAAATAGGAAGAATTCTCAACAAACGCAACATCCAAACAATATTTAAACCACCTGCGAAAATAGGACTACTTCTAAACAATTCTTAAGACAAAAAGGCACCTCTCAGGGATGCTAATTTAATACTGTCGAAGTCTGTTTTATTGTCACTATGTCAGTAAAGAGTTTTTCTATTTCTAAGTTGTGCTCAGCATCGCCCATTTCCCCAGTTAATTTATGCACTTCTTTTAAATTGTTTCTAGAAATTCGTAATTTTCTGAAAAGTGCTATTAAAAAAATAATGCTACGTCTTTTTGTAGGTTTTGATCATTATTTTTGTAAAAAGATTATTTTCCATACAAAATTATTATCTTCATAATTATTCATTTAAAACATTTTAGATGAACTTAACATTGATACATCTTTTTTCCGAATAAAATTTTTAAAATAGTTATTCAAAATATTGTGCTAATTTATCAATTATTTTAGGGCAAAATACCTTTCTGAAAATATAGTAACACTTCAAGAATTTTCAGAAAATTTGTCTAATCTAGATTTTAGTGAATTTTAAGAACTATTAGGAAAATTTTTCTAAATCTTGAGGAAAATTATTTTCCCCAACAAAAATGTGGATTTTTCCCCACCAAAAAATGGTGAAAATTTCCGAAATTTTTTACAGTTTACACCACACGCTTATAAGCTACTCAACTATACTCTATACATACGAGCGGCTGAAAGTAAAAAGTAAAAGTAAAAGTAAAAGTAAAAAGTTTTTTGTTAATATAAATTGCAAGAATTCAGAGCGAAATATTAGGCAAAGGATAATAATAATAAATAATGTAAAAAAAAATTATAAATAAATTATAAAGTTTTACAAAGTTTTTGGAACTTGCATCAAAAAAATTATCAGAGAATTATTTAATTTAGACGACGTGTATGCTCCCAACAAGATAGCATGCATTTTTTGCATCCTAAGAGTTTCAATTTGTTCTGTTTTCGAAGAAAATTCGATAAAAAAAATATTGCAATAAGACTCAATAATTTTGAAATTTAATAACCCATCCCCGAGGTTGTTTTTTATTGTTTTTTATTGTTGCAATTTTAACTAGTTGGTTACAAATTAATTGATTTTTTAGGGTTCTTTTTTTTTTGGTTAGAAATGAATTAATAAGTTAAAAAATCAAATATTTTGTACCAAAATTAACTTTTTTTCTAAAAATTTCAAATTTTCGGTTGAAACTTATTGTCTCTCTTGACGGAAAAATTTTCCTTGGCTGAAAATTCGCTTTTTCGATATTAATTCGATACCAATTGTCTTCAACTAAAACTATAAATTTAAAAAAGTTTGAAATTTTCCTAAAAAAATGTTACTCTCAACATTTGTTAATTGTGTTATTAATTTCAGGAAAATATAAATTAAAATTTTTGTTTGTTAAAAAATTTTAAAAGGTAGAATTTTTTTTAACACTTTTAAAATATGTTTAATAAAAAATATTACTGTTAACCTTTATGAACGGTATCATTAATTCGCAAAATTATACATTTTCACTTTTGATAGGGGGAAAAATTGTTTAAGCGAAGATTAAAAAAATATTTTTTCAACAAATTTAACTTTTAAGAATTATGCGTAGCATAGTTCGTCAAAGAATACAAATGGTGAACAATGCAAAAAAAAATGTTTTATAAATCAATTTTGATATTTGGCAGTATTTTTGGAACTTGCGTGAGAAAACGTATGACAGAATTATTTAATTTAAAAAAAAACTCTGAACACAGATTTTTCATTACACGATTTCCGATTATTTCATAAAATTTTTCAATATATTTCAATGATTTCACAAAGTTCTTAATAGTGTCGCAACGATTTTAATAGTTTCACAAATATTAACGAATATGGCCAAAATTTTTAAAATTTCTTCGCAAAGATTTCCAAAAATTTCAGAAAGATTTAAATGATTTCCAATAGATATTAAAGGTTTCAAATATGTTAAAAAGATTTTGCATGTATTTAAAATATTTTTAAAAAACTTTAATTATTTCCTAAAGATTTTACAAATATTACCAAATATTTAAAAAAAAATTCAAATATGTCGTAAAGAGTTCAGAAAGATTTCACAAATAAGTTTAGAATTATTTCCTGAATCTTAAAAAAATGTCGCAAAGATTTCAGATATATCTAAATGTCATTAAGATGTCAATGATTTTCCAAACATTTCAGAAAATTTTTCATCATTTTTACAAATCTTCCCAAATATTTTAAAATATTTCAAAAATATTTCGCGAAGATTAAAAAAAAGATTGCGATAATTTAAAAAAATTTCACAAAGGCATAAATAAATTGGCAATGATTTCACGAAGATTTGAAAAATTTCACAAAACTTACAAGAATATTTTTAATATTTCAAAAGACTTTAACAGGGTCCAAAATGTAACAAATACTTCAAAAATATTTTCAAGAGCTTTCAATGATTTCCCAAAGATTTCAAAGAATTAGTAAATATTTGGATTATTTCGCAAAGCTTTCTGACAGATTAACAAGATATCACAAAGATTTTACAGAGATTTCTATAATTTTTTCAAATGTGAAATAAAAAAAAAATATTTCACAAAGATTTTAATAATTTCGCAAATGTTTCAAAAATATTTTACGCTTCCAAAGATTTCCCAAAGACTTCAACGATTTGACAAAGATTTGCAAAAATATTAACAAATATTTAAAAAACATTACAGATATTTCGCCAAGATTTTAGGTATATCTAAATGTCATAGGAATTTCAATGATTTTTTAAAACATTTCAGAAAAATTTTAATCTTTTTTAAAAATCTTCCCAAATATTTCAAAATATTTTAAATATATTTCGCGATGATTAAAAAAAAATCAGATAATTTAAAAATATTTCACAAAGGCATAAATAAATTGCCAATGATTTTACAAATCTTTTAAAAATATTTTAAGTTTTTCAAAAGATTTCAACAAGGTCCAAAGTGTACCAAATACTTTCAAAATATTTTCAAGAGCTTTCAATGATTTCCCAAAGATTTCAAAGAATTAGTAAATATTTGGATTATTTTGCAAAGTTTTCTGGCAGATTTACAAGATATTACAAAGATTTTACAGAAATTTCTATAATTTTTTCAAATGTTTTAAAAATATTTTAGACTTCCAAAGATTTCAGAAAGATTTCCCAAAGATTTCAATAATTTGGCAAAGATTTTAACAATTTAAAAAATATAACAATGACTTTCCAAAGATTTCCATTATTTAAAAATATTATAAAATAGTTATGAAATATTTCAAAGATTGCGCAAAAATTGTCAACAATTTCACAAAGATTCCAATAATTTCCCAAAGATATCACAAAGATTGTTAAGGTTTCGCAAATATTTCAGATAGATTTAAAAAAAGTGAGAGATTTCAATGATTTTTTAAAGGTTTTAATCATTTAAATAATATTATAAAATATTTATAAAATATTTTAAATACTTATACAATATTTTGAATATTTTGCAAAGATTCCTGTTAGATTAAAAAGATTTAACGGACTTTAATGATTTCTCAAAGATTTGAACAATTTCACAAATATTTCGAAACATTTCAAAAATATTTTATATATTCGACAAAGATTTTAATGATTGCCCTAAGATATAGATTAAGAAAATTTCACAAAAATATAAATTTTAAAACTAAAGCTTTAAAGTATTTTAAAACTAATTTTAAGCTTTTTAAACAATTATTATTTGCTCAGACAATCCCCCTGTCAAATCTAAAAATTTATTAACAGTAATATTTGTTATTTAACATATTTTAAAAGTGTTAAAACAAATTCTACCTGTTTCAATTTTTTTCTCTAATAAATAATTAAGATTAAGATTTTCCTGGAATTAATAACACAATTAACAAAAGGTAAGAGTAACGTTTTTTTTTAGAAAAAGTTAGAACTTTTTTGAATTTATATTTTTAGTTGAAAACAATTTATATCAAAGACAATTGATATCGAATTAATATCGAAACAGAACGTTTTAAGCACAAAAATTATTAAAGGTAAAAACAGTTGATTTTTAACTTATTAATTCATTTCTAACTAAAAAAACAAACTTTAAAAAAAAACGCATTAATTATTAACGAACTATTTGAAGTTACAACAATCGGAATTAATTTTCAACAATATTTAATTATTATTTAATTGATTATTTAATTATTAACACAAAACGGAATAGTTAAATTTTTATTTAGGAAACAAATAATTTTCAATAAGGAAAGCAAGTTTTTACAAAACAGTTGAATTTTATGCAAAATTATTAAATTTTCTAATACAAAAAAAAAACAAATTTTCTAAAAAAGAAGTTGAACTTTCAACCAAAAATACAATTTAAAAAAACCCATAAATTATGGATCAATTAGTTATGTTTTTAAAAAGTTAAATCAATATCCAATAAATTGTATAATTATGAATACAAAAAAACGAATTTTGTATAAAAAGGTTGAATTTTTATAGAAACAGTTGACTTTTGAACCAATTAATTAAATGCTCACTTGCAAAAAAAATCACAAAAAAACTAATTATTATCACAGCTGTTTAATTTTCAGTGAAAGAGATGAATTTTCCACTACAATTAAAAATCTTAAACAAAAAAACGAATTTTTTAAAAAGAAGTTTGTCTGTCAACCACAGAGTTTAAATTTTCAATTTGAAAAAAAAATGTAATAGTTCATATTTTATCGAAGGGAGATTCTTAAATCCAGAAGGAAAATAAAGAACTTCTAAAATGTTGAATTTTCAAGCGAAAAAAAACATGTTTCTACAAAACAGTTCAATTTTTAAACAAACAATAACATTTTTTAACAAGATAATGAATTTTCAAATTCGAAAATTAATGGTATACTGAAAAAAATGAATTTTTTAACAAAGAAGAATCATTTTCTATTAAAAAAATGCATTTCCTACAAAAAGCTAAATTGTTAACCACTTAGTTAAATTTTAAAGTAAGGAGATGGATTTTTGATAAAATAGTTGAATTTTTGAATTTTCAACCGAATAATTAAATTTTTGCTTAAAAAAATTAATGTTAAAAAACTAATTTTTATTTAAGTTAAATTTGCAATGAAAGAGATAAATATTCCACTAAAATTATGAATGTTTAAGAAAAAAATCAATTTTTAAGGAAGCAGTTAAGATTTAAAACAATAAGTTGGATTTTCGACCCAAATAATTAATTTTTAACAAAAATGCAATAGTTGATATTTTCACATAACAAAAAAATTATAAAAAATTAAAATCAGTTAAATTTATACAAAAAAATGAATTTTAAACTAAATACACAATTTTTTAAAAATATTTATATCTTCAACGAAGAGGGATAATTTTCTACCAATAAATACAAATTTGTAATAAAATGCAAGCAGTTTTATCCAAATTGTTGAATTTTCAATTAAAGAAGATTAATTTTAATTAAAAAATTCTTATCCAAGCAGTTGAAATCTTAAATAAAATATATGAAATTTCTACAATAAAAGACAGATTTTTTAATAGAAAGTACAAATGTTTAACAAAATATTAAAATTTTCAACAAACAAAATTTATTTTGGTCAAGAAAAATTGTCAACCAAAAAGGATAACTTTTTATCGTAATTGTTGAATTTTATACGAAATAATTAAATTTTGAATTTGCAACAAAAAAAGATGAATAATTCTTAGCCATAGATTCAAAAGTAGACTGTGTAACGACAAAAAAAGAGACCTAATTTCAATTTGAAATTATGGGAAAACGGCAAAAGAGAAAAAAAACCTGCGATATATTGAAATTTTGATCATTCACATACCAAATAATAATCGTTTATAAATATTGAAGTTAATTTCTAAATATTTTTTAAATATTAGTTTAAACCCTAGAAATTTTTTTTAGAAAATAATAGCCGACAAACAGCTACTCAAAAATATTATAATTATTTGTATTAAACAATAATTAAAAATTTGTTTTCAAAAGATTCGCAAACTTAAAATTATCTTACCTTCAAAAAATAAATAATTGGCCTAATTTTTCGCGGCCCCTAAACAATTAGAAAGAAAAACACTTTTAAAAACCACTAAATTGTAGATATGTTAGCAACAATTAAATTAGCGACACGCACACATATAAATCGATCGTGGCTAAGTGAAGGCAGTTTCCTCGTTATTGACATTGGTTGTGCGATTTATATATCGATTCAATCTCTGTCGATTGGAAGTTCTCGAGGGAAAAGGTCCAAGCGGCTCGTTAGGGGCCTACGAAGTTTTGCAGATCCTGCGATTATTTATGCCCGCTAGTTTATTTGCACGTTCGAAAAACAGTCTGGAATTTATGATCTTCGTAAATTTGTAAGTCTCTTCTGGTCAATAACTTAGGGTTCATTAAGAATCGCGCCTTGCGAAATGATCCAGCTGATTAATTTGTTACATGAAAATTAAAAAAAAAAACGGTAAAATATTCATTAATTGAACGTAAATTAACTTTTTATAAAAAATTTATTTTTTCTTTCTCGGGTGACTAAAAAGACTGAATATTGTTTATCTCAAGACACTACCTTGTAAATAAGTATTTTGAATTATCACTGGTGAATCAGTGATTTTCCGAATTTAACTGGATGAACCAGTAAGTGACTTATCCAAAATAGCGTTACTAAATATATTAAACTCTAAATGATAGATTCAATAATATTCGATATATTTGGAACCTGGATGCAATAAGCATTCACTTAAAAACTGAACCAGTGAAATTCTAACTTGGGAACCAGTATTTTTAATTATCACTGGCGAATCAGTGATTTTCCGACTCTAACTGGACGAACTAGTAAGTGTCTAATCTAAAATAGCGTTATTGAATATACCAAACTATAAATGATAGATTCAAACATATTCGTAAAAACTGAATCAGTAAGCTTGTAACTAGTAAATCAGTATTTTTAATTATCACTGGCGAAAAAGTGGGTTTTCTACTTTGCCTGGTTGAATCAGTAAGTAAAACACTCCAAATGATAAATGCAACCATATTTAACATGTTTGAGACCTGGCTCTCTCCTAAACTAGACCAGTGAAATTTTAACTAGTAAATCAGTAATTTTAATGATCACTGGTGATCCAGTGATTTTCAGACTTTAACTGGATAAACCAGTAAGTGACTTGTCCAAAATAGCGTTACTAAATGTATTAGACTCTAAATGATAGATTCAATAATATTCTATATATTTGGAACCTGGGTGCAATAAGCATTCACTTAAAAACTGAACCAGTGAAATTCTAAATTGGAAATCAGTATTTTTAATTATCACTGGCGAATCAGTGATTTTCCGACTCTAACTGGACGAACTAGTAAGTGTCTAATCTAAAATAGCGTTATTGAATATACCAAACTATAAATGATAGATTCAAACATATTCGTAAAAACTGAATCAGTAAGCTTGTAACTAGTAAATCAGTATTTTTAATTATCACTGGCGAAAAAGTGGGTTTTCTACTTTGCCTGGTTGAATCAGTAAGTAAAACACTCCAAATGATAAATGCAACCATATTTAACATGTTTGAGACCTGGCTCTCTCCTAAACTAGACCAGTGAAATTTTAACTAGTAAATCAGTAATTTTAATGATCACTGGTGATCCAGTGATTTTCAGACTTTAACTGGATAAACCAGTAAGTGACTTGTCCAAAATAGCGTTACTAAATGTATTAGACTCTAAATGATAGATTCAATAATATTCTATATATTTGGAACCTGGGTGCAATAAGCATTCACTTAAAAACTGAACCAGTGAAATTCTAAATTGGAAATCAGTATTTTTAATTATCACTGGTGAATCAGTGATTTTCCTACTCTAACTTACTTAAACTGAACCAGTGAAATTTTACCTGTTAAATCAGTAATTTTAATTATCACTGGTGAACCAGTGATTTTCGGGCTTTAACTAGATGAACCAGTAAGTGATTTATCTGAAATAGCGTTACTGAATATAGAAGATTTTATTTGATAGATTCAATCATATTCAACAAACTGATTTTCCGACTTTGACTGGATGAACCAGGAGGAGATTTAACTTAAAAAAGTTACTGAATATATCAGTCTCTAAATGATAGATTTAATAATATTTAAAATAGTTGGGACCTGGTTGCAATAGGCACTATCTTAAACTAAACCACTGAAACTCTAACTTGTAAATCAGTACTTTGAATGATTACTGGGAAACCAGTGATTAAGTAAGTAAGAGTTTTAACTAACAGAGAGTTATTGAATGTATGAGACTGAATGATAGATTCAATTATATTAAACATATTTAGGACCTAGCTGCAATAAGTATTCTCTTAAACTAAAACATTGAAATTGTAACTTGTAAATCAGTATTTCGAATTATCACTGCTTAACCAGTTATTTTCCAAATTTAACTAGATAAAGCAGCTAGTAACTCAATTTAAATAGCGGTAATGAATATAAAAAATTCTAAATAATATATTAAATGATATTCAAAAAACTGAACCAGTAAAATTTTCACTGTTGTAATCAGTATTTTGAATTGAATTAAAGTAGGTAAGTGATCTCAAAAAGCGGTAATGAATATACAATACTCTAAATAATATATTCAATCAAATTCAACAAACTGAACCAGTGAAATTCTCACTGTTTCAGTCAGTATTTTAAATCATCACTGGTAAACCAGTGATTTTCGAACTTTTACAGGATGAACCAGTAAAAAACGCAAATAAAAAAGGCTTAATGAATATATGAGTCTCTAAATTATCTATTTAATCATATGTAACATATTTAGGACTAGACTGGAGTAGGAACTCTCTTAAACTAAAACCGTGAAATTGTAGCTTGAAAATTCATATTTTGAATTATCACTGATAAACCAGTGATTTTCCGAATTTAACTGGAAAACCAGTAAGTAACTCATTTTAAATAGTGTTAATGAATATACAAGACTCTAAATAATATATTCAATCATATTCATCAAATTGAACTAGTAAAATGGGCACTGTTTGAATCAGTAATTTGAATCATCACTGGCTCTAAATTATCGATTTAATCATATTTAACATCTTTAGGGCTAGGCTGAAGTAAGAACTCTCTTAAACTCTAACCGTGAAATTGTAGCTTGTAAATCAATATTTTGAATTATCACTGCTAAACCAGTGGTTTTTCCGAATTTAACTGGATAAACCAGTAAGAAACTGATTTTAAATAGCGTTATTAAATATACAAGACTCTAAATAATATATTCAATCATATTCAACAAACCAAACCAGTAAAATTATCACTGCTTGAATCAGGATTTTAAATTATCGCTGGTAAATCAGTGATTTTCAAACTTTTACTGGATGAACCATTAAAAGTCTCAAATAAAATAGACTTATTGATTATATGAGACTCTAAATTATCGATTCAATCATATTTAACATATTTAGGACTAGGCTAAAGTAAGAAATCTCTTAAACTAAAACAGTGTAATTGTAGCTTGTAAATAAGTATTTTTAAATATCACTGCTAAACCAGTGATTTTATGAATTTAACTGAATTAATTAGTAAGTGACAAATCTTTAATAGCGTTAATGAATATACAAGACTCTAAATAATATAGTTAATCAAATTCAGTAAACTAAACCAGTAAAATTTTCACTGTTTCAATAAATATTTTGAATCATCACTGGTAAACCAGTGATTTTCGAACTTTCACTGGATGAACCAGTAAGTGACTCAATTAAAACATAGTCACTAAATATATTTGACTTTAAATGATAGAATCAATCGTATTAAAAAAACTGAGCCAGTGAAATTATAACTGGTAAATCATTATTTTCAATTATCACTGGTGAACCAGTGATTTTCAGACATTGGCTTGGCGAAACAGTAAGTGACTCAACCTAAACAGCGTTACAGGATATACCAGTCACGCCAAATGATAGATTGAACCAGTGATTTAGCGTGAATCTATCTGATTAAACCAGTAAATCTCGCTGATTAAACCAGGGAATCTCACTTATCATACAGTAAATCTTACTGATTAAGCCAGTAAACCGCACTGATTACACCAATGAATCTCATAGAAAACCCAGAAAATCCTATTAATTAAACCAGCGAATGTCACTGATTAAATCAGTAAATCTAGCTGATAAAAACAATGAATCTCACCTATCAAACATTAACTCTTACTGATTAAACCAGTGAATTGCACTGATTACACCAATGAATATCATAGAATAAACCAGAAAAACCTACTGATTATACCAGCTAATGCCACTGATTAAACCAGTGAATCTAGCTGATTGAACCGGTAAACCTTAATAATTACACCAGTTGCGGAATTCCACTGAGTGTACCAATGAAATCTAACTGATTTATCAGTGACACAATTCTAGCAGTTTTAACCAGTGAAATGTCACTGGAAATCAGTTAATTTTTACTGATTTATTTTAAAAGAGTAGTAGATTTACTAGATGATAATTCAGCATTAGGCTGATGTTGATCCTACGTCAAAATTAGTTCAATTTTTTGGTCTGTTATTTTTTTTTAAATAAACAAACAGCAAATACACTACCATAAAACGAAAATTTACAATGTCAGTAAGTTTTATTAATTTCATACTCAAAATATTTCCATAAAATCATCTAAATTTTCAAACATTATTGTTTGCTTCAAATTTAAAATTTAATTAGGAATCAGATTTTTCCTGAGGTTCGCACTATTTTTCTACATTGTAACTTTGTACTACTTTAAACTACTTGGAACTTTTTAGAGCTACTTTGTTAAACATTTATTTTGTTGGTTAAAGATTAGCATATTTTGTTGAAAAATCGTATTTTTTTATGAAAATTAAATTTTTAACTGAAAATTTAACTAGTCTATTTTTTGTTAAAAATTTATCATTTTTGTCCAAAAATTTACGTTGGTTAAAAATGCGTCTTATTTAGTATAAAATTGAGCTGATTTTTGTTCAAAAATTATTGTTTTTTAACAAAAACTCAAATAATCCATTTTTTGTTGAAAATTGTTTTTTTTTTTAATTAAAAACTCTACTATACTGTTGAAAATTCATGCATTTTAATGAAAATTCGTGTTTTTCAGCAAAAAATTAATGTTGTGCATTAAATATTAATTTAATTTGTTGACAGTTTGACTGATTAGTTAAAAATTAATTTTATCACTTAAAGATTTACTGATATAGTTAAAAATTCATTTTTTTAGATTGAAAATTATTATTATATTTTTTTGTCGATTCATTTTTTTGGGCTAAAAATTAATATTTTGAACTAAAAATATAACTATTCTATATTTATTTTAAAGTTAATTACTTTAAATTAAAAAACGCTTTTTGTTCTTTTTGAGTTAAAAATTCGTATTTTATAGTATAAAATTTATCTCCTTGTTTAAAAATTCAACTTCTTGGCTGAAAATTCAACGAATTTGTTACAAAACTTATTTTATCAGTTGAAGATTCACCTTTTTGGTTCAAAATTTAACTCATTTGTTGCATTTTTTAAAAATTAGTTTTAAACTGAAAATTTAATTTTCCATTTCTGTTTGGAAATTAGTAATCTTTTTGCAAAAAAAAAGAAATTCATATTTTTGTTCGGAAATTCCACTGTATTGTAGACAATTTATATAGTTTTATAAATAATTAAACTTTGTTGTTAGAAATTTGCTATTTGAGTTAGGAATTCAAATGATCTGTTGAAAATTTATGTATTTTGTTGAAAATTTGTTTTTTGACTATTAAATTCATCTTCTTGTTTAAAAAAGCAACTAATTTCGATTCTTATTTTTTTAAATTCATTTTTTGAACTATAGATATAAATATTCTAATTTTTATTGGAAATTATTTATAAATTGTTAAAAAACCAAGAAATTTATATTTTGTGTTGAAAATTCAAATGTTTTGTAGAAAATTCATCTTTTTTGCTTAAAAATTTAACTGCATTGTTAAAAATCCATTTTATTATTTAATAATTTATTTTTTTGTTTAAAAATTTAACTACTTTATTGAAAATTCAATTTATTTAAATTAAATTTTCTAATGGAATATTTCACTTTTCCATTTTTGCT
>JAAAKG020052478.1:0-18295 GCA_010014905.2 Druon quercuslanigerum
CAATTTTAGCATACGTTCATGTTCTGCACTATAAATTGGTATTTTACAACAAATATCATTATAAATTGTGTAAGATTGAGATTTTTTAAACAATTTTGGACTATTCGTTAAAATGGGTTTCGGGCAATTAATCATTCGGTAAATTAGTTTTCCTCAAAATAAATTTCGGTATCCTAACATTCGCTATTTTAATTTTGGGTCACTTGAACCATCGGAAAAATGACCGGCTGTCTAATCATATCCCCTCAAATCCCAAAAAAGCTTTCCTCTGCAAGGAAAATTTTTTGCAAAAATGTATGATAGAAATCAACCAAGAAACATTTTAAAACTGCAGAAAAATTGTTCGGAAGATATGAAAATGCCTTTCAATCTTCATAATTGATTGAAATACTTTTAAATAATAAAAATCGATTTAAAAAAATATATACCTTAAAAATTGAATAGAATAAAAACTAAAATTTGGCGTTAAGCAAAGTCCTGTATTAATGACAATCTTGAAATTTCAGAGTAAATATGACAATCCCGACAATTTTTTGGATAAACTGGAAAGAAGCTTGCATAATGTGCGATCCATAAAATCTACAGCTGAGGTACCTTCATTTCCCATTGCAAGTATTTTCAAAAACTGGAGCAGTATGGTCCCCTTCACTTTTTACGAAGGCTCGTTAGATTATCCCCCTTGCTGGGAATCTGTGACTTGGTTCGTACTGGGTAATCGTGATGCTATTCCTAGAAGCCTGGTATGAATCTACATTTGATAGAAATAGTTACGAAAATAATTTTGAAATTTTGTTTACTATCTCTACTTTGTATTTGCATTCTTTTCAGCTACATGAGTTCACGAAAATTAAATTGGCAGAGGGAGACACGTCGAATGTTAGACCAACCCAGCCACTAAACAAACGTGAAGTTATGTGGGTGTATACTTATAAAACAGGTATGAAGTAATTTTCGGTAACCGGCTGCGCTCGGGAAAGGTTTTATGCAGTTTTCCTCTCCCATGGTCAAACGTCCAAGCAAATGCGAGCGCCTCTCAAAAATCCGGCTGCAGACGGTATGGGGTAGGTATTATGGATATCGGTTTCTTGTAAGCAAATTTAAAAAATGAATGTAAAGGTTAGTTATGAAATAAAATTAAGTACTTGGTTGCACCAAAAGTTATTTCTTATTATCTTACCCACGTATCGAAATATTTTCAAGATATATAATAAATTTGTTTCTATGTATGTATAATGTAACTCAAATTTTTGAACATTTGCAAAAAATATACCTATGTCTCAAAAAATAATCTTAAACTTTTGCTAAGTACACATTCTAAAGGCAAATAACAATATAGATTTATAAATATCAAAAATGCTGCTTAAGCGAGAACTTTCATCAAATGTGCAGAAAAACCAGTCATTTGAATTTTGTAGACCACAGCTTTTTGAGAAAACTTAAAGATTTCAATGTAATGTGTCATTTGTGATGTAATATCCTGAAAAAATGAATAAAAACACTAATGTGACATTTTTTAATTTGATTAAACTAAGGAAAATTGCGAGAATTTAGAAAAATTCAAGTACACTTAGAAATCAGGGAGAGTTTCAACATTTCTCAACTCCTCTTTTAGCTTTTTTTTTCCCTGCTCTTTCTTCTTACACATTTTCCTAAACTCCTTCCTCATTTCTTCCTCCCTTTTCGCATTTCCTTCCATCCACTTCCTGTACTTTCTTTTTACCTTTCTCTTTATCATTTTACATTCGCTTCTTCATTATGGCACGAACATTCCTTTCTTCTTCTTTCCAAATACCGTCTTTTTCACCCAACCTTTTACTATATCTTTTAGATAATCGACCGACTTCCTATTAAGGCTTACGTTTTTCAACTGCTCCTAAAACTTCTCTATTGCTTCTCTCGTCCATAAAACCCTCTCCCCTAACAACCCTTTTTACTCACTCTGTCTTACGCCGACCTCCACTTTATCCAGGACCCTAATTGCCTATTGTCCAATTCCACCCTCCCTTCCACTGCGAATTTCGCTATCCCCTCCCACCCTAGTATATTCTTTATCACATAGTCTATCACAGATACCTTGATCTCACTCACACGCGCGTATTTTACCTCTTTGTTCTCTGCAAACATACGATTTGCCGCAGTTCATCATCGGACCTCCATCCAGTCTCTTAGAATCTCCCCTCTTTATTTATAAACTTATCCTTTGATTTTTTTTCGAAGCTTTCCCTGTCCCGGTACAGACGGCCTCCTCTCCAATTCTCATATTGGAGCCATTCCAATTACCACCATTCTATCATCTCTCTCAGCTAGTACGGCTTCCACCCTTTCTTAAACCCTTTCCATGCCATCCTTATTGCATACAGTCACAAACTTGTATGTTACCCCTCCTATCTACACTACCGTCATTTGCACGCCCTGTTCCTCTTAATGTCCATCGACTTCTTCCTCTAATCCATCTCTAAACCTTGTTATAATTCCCTTACTTGCCCATCCTTTCCTCTTTACTCTGACCGCCTCATGTAGCCTCCAACTATACCCACTTGGAAACTTTGGATCAACACTATCCTATTCCTTTCTTGCTGCCCACGCCTCTATCAATCCCATCACATCAAATTCCTGGATATACCTCCAGAAATCCTTATATTTATTCTTAACATCTGCTATGTTCCAGCACAGCAAATTTAACACTCCTCCGCCCTGCTTTACTCCAAAATTACTATTCCCCACGAAACAAATTCCCCTGCACTTCTTTCAAAACTGTTTCCTCATCATCCCATATCCACATTTTCTTCTCTATTTTTACTCTGCCTTCACTCTTTTCCTACCTAGCCCTGTGTATTAGCATTCTCTGCACATCCCTTTCCTTCCTCGTCAAGTTTTGATCGATGAAAACATTCTTTTCCTTTATCCTATTTTTTTTACACATTACCCCCAACATTTCTTCCCATCTCTTCAATTCCACAACTGCCACTTCATTCTCCTTTCTCCCCTCCATCCTAACTTTCCCTATATTACCTTTAACCTATCCTATGCTGTGTAGCAGCGCTTTAACCTCCTCCCTTTACTTCCCACTCTCTAACTTTAATCCTCTTATTACAATATTATTTCTCCTACCAACCTTTTTCTCTCCTCTTTATCCTTATTTCAATTGCCCTCATCCCTTCTCCATCCACTCTCTCCTCCTTTTGATTTATATGCTCTACCACTTTCTCTTTAATGATGTTCTGCACCCTCTTCTAAATACCTTGCTACTCGCTCTCCTCCCTATCAAACAGTTTCCTTTCCGACCTGCTCTCCACTTTTTCAAGCGTTTATTCTTCTTTTTTCTATACTCTCTAATCTCTTCTTCCATCTGCTTTATTTTTATTTTATTATTGGGGGTGAGCTACGTGTCCGTAAGCTCTTTTTAAAGGGACTCTCTAGCGCGATTTTCTCCGGACTCCCTTTTCTGTCTCTTTTTCTCTTTAAGAGATCCTCCCCTTCACTCACGCTAGACGCCTCCCTTGTTTCGGCGTTTCCTTCATTCCGGTATTTGCCTCTCCCTCATACGTAACTCAACGCTGGAATACGCCCAGCCTGCCGTCGTGGCCTCCTGGAAATTTCGCCCCCTTCGAGTTCACTATATGCACTGCCATCACTCTCGGTGCGCACCTCCCGCTCTTCCGTCGGTAACTGTCACCTATACGTGCAAGGAAGTTCCTTCTGCAGCCAACAGGTGTCTCTTAAGGCCGTTAGCGCTTACGGCTCCATATTTTGCTTTTATATTGCCAACCTAAACACACTTTTTCTAATTAGTCAAACTCGACCCCACAACTACAATGAGAATTAGTTTTTTCGTTTTCTTTTCTGAAATTGTCATGTTTTTGCTCGTGTTTTACATAGATTACGGTGATAATTATTGATGTTTAGCAAACATAATTTTTTCAAAATCCTATTATTCATAAAACTAACTACTATATTAACGCAAAAGAATAGATACGCTAGTTAATAGATAATTCTATTTAGATTTTTTCTTAAATCTTCAGTTTGCCTTTGAGTCAGTTGCTAGGACCACAAAACGACTCTCAAACCAAATCCAGGGTATAAGACAAATTCCACCAATAATGACTCAACAAATTTACCCACAAAATCAGTAATCTGGGCCTAATGCTTTGAAACCCCAAGGGAAAACCAAACAATGATCTGGAACAAAATTTCACAAACAGCAAACCACAATATCTGCCGAGGCTAAAGACTTTCTGAAACTGGCATCGGAAATTAGAAAACCGAGCGAGCTATGCAATATAGGTAAGATGTGGGGGCTAATAAAAAATCTAAATAGCCAATTGGTTGTGTGCAGCATTGGTATTGATAGGTTCAAAGTTTTTTCTGATCTCCTACAAAATGACAGCAAAAAGAAGGCAGGATACATCATTGACAATGGGGCACTAGAATGCTAATGGAATAAGAGGTCATTATAGAGAGTTTACGCAATCTCTTAGGGACCATAACATAGATATAAATTTGGTAAACGAGACTAGACTGACATCAAAGTGCAATTTCAATGTAACAGACTATATTGTGAAACGTAAAAATAGAATTATTAATAAAGCTCAGAGTGGGTTTCTTATTCTCATAAGAACAGTAATAAACTATTCAGAAGTCACTCTAAAAACTGTAACGCTTGAAAGTGTAACAATTAAACACTTTGATAACACTATATTCGCTTCTGTATACAGGGTGTCTAAAAAATCCCGGAACGGTTGGATATTTCCTCAGGTAAAATATTTTTCAAGCAAGTAAAGGTCGTTCCTAAAGTAAATTCCAGCGAGGAATTCAATGGTGACTTTCATTTTGACCTTCAAGGCTTTTTAAAGGTACACTTTGTTTTTTTAAATGAAAAACCCCTTTTTTACATCTGCCATCGATAGAACGGAAAATTCTTCTTTCAGGTACGTACCCAAGTCATAGGTCAAGTGTAACGTTCGAGGTCAGTTAGAGGTTATTCGAAATTAACAAAGTTTTCCAAGAGGTCAGTGCAATTCCTGAAGTAAATTTCAACGAGAAATTCATTGGTGAGCTCTGTATTGATCTTGGTGATGATCTTTGAGGTTTTTTCAAGGTTTTTTTTAAGCAGTTTACGTTTAAGTTTAGCATTGCCCAGTAACAACGACGTAGACGTAGTAAATTAGGTTACCTTTGGGTTGCTCGATTAGTGTAAGTTCCCTTGCCTCTCACGTCTCGGGGTGCTTCATTCGCGTGAGTCCCCTTGCCTCTGACGCTTTAGTGAAGATGCTCGAACGGAAAACCTTGAGCTTTTTGACAAAAAGCTATGCGATTGTAAAAATGAGTTACAGCATTACGAATCATCTCCCTATTAATCTAAGTAGCCTGGTGCATAATCCGATTCTGCAATTCGTCTAAGCTTTAGGGTTGCGTTGAATATACTTTGCTCTCTAAATAACCCCAAAGAAAATAGTCAAGAGGCTTCAGATAAGGAGATCTAGCAGGCCACGTAATTTTAGCCCTTCTTCCAATCCACCTATAAAGCAACGGAGTAGCCAAATAGACTCGAACCTCCCTACCGTAATGAGCCGCTGCTCCGTTTTGCTAAAAGCACATATTTTGAAAATTATCGCCTGTAATCTCCCTTATTCTTGGTACAGTTCGATGAAGAAAGGGCCTATTAATGTATCATTCAAGGTATCGACCCAAACATTAATCTTTTGTGGATATTGTGCGTGACTCTACAACATTCAATCAGGATTTGTGTCGGACCAATATCTACAATTTTGCCTGTTAATTTCACCTTTTAAAGTGAAAGTAGTTGCATCTGAAAATACTGTAATAAACAAGAAAAGAGGATCTCTATCAATTCTGTCCATCATAATTTCACAAAATTCAACCCGACGTTCAGGATCGTCTTCAATGAGCTCTTGTACCAGATGAACTTTTTTAAGGATGGAAATTATTGCTTTTTAAAATATTTTGCTCTGTCTCCGGAGCAACGTCACGCTCATCACTAGCTCGACGTAAACTAAGGTGTGGGATTTGAACAAATACTTGGACTACGTCCATTTACATCTCCTCAGATCCTGCAGATTTTAGCCGACTTGTTCTCTGAAGGTCCTTGATAGATCCATGATTCATAAAGCGCCTTACAGTTCTTTCAATTGCTGATCTTGAGACAAGATTTAACCCTTTTCCATTACGAAAAGTGCGATCAAAAAGCAAACGAACTTTATCATAAGATCGAATTCAATCTCCCCAACCACGCGTGATTAATGCAGATACCTTCTCTCGTTCCGAAAGTTTAACTTGCGCCATAACAATCTTTTAGCGAAAGATAGTAAGTATGTACTCGTAATACGTAAATTTAGTTTCGATTCGTAATATGGTATCGCCTTAGGTATTGTCTTAGGTATCGAAAAACGGTATAGGACTGTATAATTCTTTGGCGATAAACAGAACTCTCACAAGAACACCTGGAACTTTCAATGAAAAATTTCCTTATGATTTTACAATATTCAAAACGCTGCAACCAAAATCAATACAGAGCTAACCAAAGAATTTCTCGTTGAAATTTACTTCAGGAATTACACTGACACCTTAAAAAACTTTCTTAATTTTAAATAACCTCTAACTGACCTTGAACGTTACACTTTACCTATGACTTGGGTACGTACCTAAACGTAGAATTTTCTGCTCTATCGATTGCTAAATTAAAAAGGGAGTTTCCATTTGAAAAAAGAAAGTTGTCCTTCAAAAAACTATAAAGGTCAACTTCAAGGTCAATATAAAGGTCATCATTAAATTCCTCGTTGAAATTTACTTCAGTGTGTACACTGATATCTTGAAAAACTTTGTTAATTTCAAAAAACCCCTAACTGACCTTGAGCGTTACACTTGACTTATGACTTGGGTACGTACCTGAACGTAGAATTTTCCGCTCTATCGATTGCAGATGTAAAAAGGGGTTGCTATTTTAAAAAGCAAGGTTGACCTCAAAAAAACCATTAGGATCAACTTCAAGGTCAAAATGAAAGTCACCATTAAATTCCTCGTTGAAAGTTACTTCAGGAATGCCCTTCACTTTTTTGAAAAATATTTTACCTGAGGAAATATCCAACCGTCCCGGGACTTTTTAGACACCCTGTATAATCCAACTACAACCAAACTTTGTGTTAGGGATTTAGAAACCATTCTAATGGCAAGATATTATATTCATTTGCACATAAAAATACGCTTAAAATCTTAGCCCTAGATAATTACACACTGTATACTTATTCCATTACATTACGTAGTATCTTTGACATATGTCTGATCAAAAATAATAACTGTGGTATAGAAATCAACACCCACGATCAATTAAACTCTGAACACATGCCGATTGGTATCTCAGTTAATAATATTACTAACTTCTTATACGCTGAGACTAAATTTTTTGACTACATACACGCTGACTGGAGAAAGTTTAGGAATTCAATTAGTCATAATATAGTAATAAACTTTGTACCTAAGAATTCATGCCATATAGATAGCAGTGTTGAAAAGCTCACCAGTATCATCTTGGATGCAGCACAAGAATTAATCCCCAAGCGCAAAGTTGAAATTTATCACAAAAACTCTCCCAATCATATTAGGCGAATTAAAAAAGATAGAAATGCAATTAGAAGAATATATTAAAGAACTTGTAGTGATAAGATTAGAAAAATCTATACTAAATTAGGTAAGAAAATCAATAAAGAAATCAATTGATTTTGCAATAACGTATTACACAAAAAAATTTATGGTCTTCCCATTTAAGATAATTCACTTTGGAAAATGACTACATATCTTGTCAGAAAGAAAAATATAAGAAAAATCCCAGCTTTGCATGATAAACACGGACTGGCAGTATATGCCCTAGATAAGACTGAGGTTTTCGCAGAATACTATGAGTCGATCCAGCGTCATGCTGTTGACATGGGAGAGGATAATACTGAGAAGCTTGTCATCTATAGGTATAAAGGCATTGCGAATGCTCCCTGTGATAGTAATGAAGTGGAACTCACTACCACTAAAGAGTTTAGAAAAGATATTATGAGAACAGGCTCGAGAAAGGCACCGGGCATATGCGAAATCTAAAATATTATTCTAAAGAATTTAGCAAAAACGGCCTTTGTACAGATTACAAATATATTTAACGCCTCCTTAATTCTCTCCTTTTAGTAGCGGTCTGCTCGTCTGTGGCGCCGCCGAACTCTCTCTCTCGGAAACGCTCCACATTCTCTGATGCCGGTAAGCTCACCCGCAGCTCCGCAAACCTGTCTCTCTCTCTATTCTTTTTTCATATGTAAGTAAGCTCGTATGCAAGCTACGTAAACCTCTTTCTATCTCTGCCTTTCCACTCAAACCCAGTTTCTCCTCACACCTATTCAATACCACGCCTTATGCCTAGAAACGGGCAGAAGAGCCCGCCCCACCTGCATCCACCGCCGTTTCAAAGCCCTGTAGGACGCCTTTAAAGCGAACTATCGCATAGAAGACCGTCGCCCTCATTCCTCTTCTTCCAAGGCTCCTAAAGCTTTCTTTCGTTCCGTGGTTGTGGTTCCACCTGGCTCCCGCATCTACTTCTCCAGATCTCTTCGCTTCCTCTTCTATCTGGTCGTCGGGCCGCTCGGATAATTTCGGGCGTTACGACACCCAAGACCTTCCGGCTTCCATCGCTTCTCTCATCCCCTCACCCACGATACGTCCCTGGCAGCAAAGGGAAGACGTTGATGTCATCGTCATCGAGGCAGCAGCAACATGGCTTTGGTTCTTCTGGGCACCAGCCTGCAGTCCAGTACTGCCACCCATGGACAGCGGTGTGCCTAGCGGTACCTCCTCCTCTGCCGAAGGAGCCGCACGGCTCTAACAGCAGCTGCACAGCAGTCGCCGAGCTGAGGCAAAACCAATGGAGCGACTATTTTCTTCAGCGGAAAAACAGGAGCCTAACAGTCTGAGCGCCACTTTCGGCTACTCACCTAGCTGCAGTTCCTTCCAAACCGGCTCAGCTTCGAACGAGCAACAGTTCCCCTCGAACCGCCTCCCTTCTTGCCAGCTTTCAAGCGACGGGTCCTCTGAGAACCGGCTTGAAACCGCACCACTGCGAACACCGCACCTTGTCTTTAGATCACGTAGGGTCAAATCAATAACTAAACCCCCGACTTGTATCATTTTCCACACTTCCTTTTTTATATTCCGATTTTCATTTTCACCATTCGCTTTTCACTCTTTCCCTGTTCGGCATTTCTTGTTTCCTCTACCATTGTTTTTTATCCTAATCTTCCCCTTCCCATTTTATTTTTCTCCTTTTCCTTTCCCTTTTCACCCTTTTCGGTTTCTTATTTTCTTCTTACCTTTTTCCTTTCCCTATGCACGGTAGTTCCACATGTGTGGTGCAGTGCATGTATAGCGGGCGTGAAGTTTCATGTAGCAGGCGAAGAGTTTTATGCTGGTCTAGTGGCGAAGTTCGCATGTGCGAAGGCCACTAGGTAACAAGTGGCCACATTGCGTGAACTTGTATTGTAAAAACAAAAAATGAGAAAATGCAGCGGCGCTTACCTAACGATTTCGTCTGTAAGAAGGATTTTATAAAAAAAAATTATAAATGCAATCTTCGTAAATTACCTTAATCATTTAATATCTTTTAAAATCCTACGAAACTTTCTAAAACTAACATTTAAGGAATTTTTTGAGATGAAAATTAAATTTAAAATCCTTTTTAACGTCCAATAATCATTTTTCTTTCCTCATTTTGATTTGTGATCAAAGAGAAAACGATTTTTTTTCTTTTCTTTCTTTAGCGGGGAAGAAAATTGAAATTTTTTATTATTTCAGATTAAAACATGAACATGTCAATGTGGTTTTTCAAATTTGGAATTTAGATTTCTGGTTTAATTGTCAGAAAATCTTTACAGAAAATCTTTATCTTTTCTTTCTTAGCGGGGAAGAAAATGAAATTTTTTTCTTTATTTCAGGTTGAAATATGAACACTTCAGTGTGGTTGTTCAAACTTGGAATTTAGATTTCTGGTTTTCTTGTCAAAAAATCATTATATTAACATGTTACAATGGTTAGAAATTGCTTAAAAGATATAAAAATGCTCTAAAATCTTTACATTATACTGGAATACCTTCAAGTCATAAAAACCTGCTAAATAAATATTCCTGAAAAATTGATGTAAACAAAAAAAAAATTTTCTGTGACCAAAATCCTGTATTACTGACAACCGTAAAATTTTAGAATGGACATGACAATCCCGGCATTTATTTTTTGATAAACTGGAAGGAAGCTTGCATAAGGTGCGGTCCCCAAAATCGAAAGCAGCGGTACCTTCTTTTTCCATTGCAAGTATTTTTTAAAACATCAGTAGTATGTTTCCCTTTACACAAAAATAATTTGTCCTGTGAAAAGTGTAGAATTAGTCCAGGAGTCTTGGACGGGTACCAAAATGTTGAAGATTTTGAATGACTTTTAATCAAAGATTTTAAACTTCTCGATACTAAATGCAAACGAGTCTTGTAATTCTCGATAATAGTCTAGGAAAAAGTGTTCTGCATTTACTATACGATATTGAAGTAAGAAGCCAAATTCAGTCTACGTCGAACTGCAGAAAAGATGTAAATATTTTTAATTCAGCTTGAAAGAATTTGTATGAGTTTCCGAAGTGAAAAATAGTGCGCTGGTATAACCAGAAGTCCTAACCAGCCTGAGAAATATATCTGCTTTCTAAGCTTTCTATTTCAAATAATTCAGTTTAAAATTATTTTCAAAATTTAAAATTAAATGGTTAAAAATGGAATATTTTAGATTAAAGCAATATTATATTATTATTAATTTAAAATTGTTTTTGAATTCAAATACAACAAATATATAAAGAAATTAAAAATTTTGTTATATAATTAAAAATAGATTTTAAAATGAAGCTTGGTTTTAATATTCTTAGGACAAAAAAATTGTTCATAAATAATAAAGAGGATATACGTGTCTAACTGTTGCACGTAATTGATTTCAAAAAACAAAATCGTTTAGGATCCTCTCAAATATGACGTCATTAGTTGATTAGACTGAAAGTATGACAGTCTTGTAGTAAGTTCTCACTAATCTAATAATACAGATCAATTTAACGTAACCAAAAACATTTTTAGAAGCCACCTTTTATATAAGACTCTAAATTATTGATTTATCTGTCTACACAATGATTTAGACACTAACGAATCAAATTGACTGTAAGCCACCAGGGAGTGGTGTCTCGAACGGTGTCTCTAGGATACAAGGTCGCCTCCTAGAGTATATAGACCTTACCCCCTTATGCGGGGCTCTGCAAGGGTGGCTTCCCTAGCTACTTGTGAAAAAATTATGGAGAATCGATTACAATGAAACGTTAAAGAAGCGAACCGAAGTATTTGTGAGAAGTTGGGTGATTCTTTGGACGTTACAGAGGAGGTGGACAGGAGAGACCGGTTACTTAATAAGGTGGACATTGCTGAGATGGGGGTCAAACTCTCAGAGACATACCATCTCTCAGATCTATTGCAAAGGCACCATCAAAGCAATATCAGAATTTAGTAGGGAGAAAAAGAACATGTGGCTCATAATAAGGGAAAGGCTAAAGAAGGCGGAAGGTATCTCGCACTAACTTCAAGACAACTTGATGACAACCGAAGGGCTTCATAGAGATCATGTCGAGAACGTTGGGAGAACTGCAAGAAGCAGGGAGAGACAGACGGAACAGGCCGTAGAAATTCCCGCTCCCCATCCCGGGAAGCAAAAAAAGGAGAAAACTCTGGGTCCCGTCGAGGCAAGTTCCTCTAGGCCAATTATGAAGAAGCCAAGGACCCACGCTGGAAAAGCGACGGCATTAGCTCCCAAAAAGAATGAGGGAGAGGTGCCTACACCTGCATCAAAGCAAGAGAGAGAAGAGTGAAGCAGAGGCTACCTAGACCCGACGCAGTTCATATAAAACCGACGGAGGGTCTCACTTACGCTGAGGTCCTCAGAGACCTCAAGCAAAACGTGAAGCCTGACGCCCTTAAAGTTAAGATCAGGGGCGTCAGGGAGAACAGAGGCAGAGAGGTCTTAGTGGAATTTGGACCTGCAGCGGACAGGAGAACAAAGCTGCCTGCTGCTATCAAGGTGGTGGTTGGGGACAGGGGACGCGTACGTGAACTCGTGCCCCGTTTCGAGGTCGAGGTTTAGGACCTCGACACAACAACGGAGGAGGTGCGTAGACACTTTGATGAAGCTACGTGCAGCGACATTAAGGTTAGTTTTTCTAAGAAGGCCTTTATAGGCAATCTGAGGACCTTCGTAGAAATGAAGGAGGAGTTAGGTGCAGCACTAGTGCGGACAGGACACCTAAAGATAGGGTGAATGTAATGCCGCGTATGCAGAAAGTCAGAGGTCCGAAGGTGCTACCGCTGCCTAAGCTTCAGCCATATAGAAGAAAGTTGCAAGGACCCAGACCGTCAGAGGGCCTGCTGGAGATGCGGCAAAGAGGCAGCCTCGTTGAAGAAGCCTCCCGGACGCACAAGCTAACAACATTGCTGGACAGATCCGATCAAAAGCCCAGAAATTCAGAGGAAGCCCAAGCTCGGACGACAGAGAACAGCCGAGGCACGGCTAGAGAACGGCACCCCCCCCTGAAGTAATGCGAAAGCGGTTCCGGGGGGGTATGATGCCAAGGAGAAAGGGTGGTGTTTTTAGTGGGTCGTTAGTAGCATCATTATAGTGATTAATTAAGATCTTTGTCTATATTTATATATACTAAGATCGCTGTAGTGATGCTATTAATATCTTTACACTACCGAGAAGTGCGGACCCTTCTCGGTGTGTTATAAGAACATTTTTCGCCAGCCCTCGTAAAAAAAAATTAGTAGATCTATAGATCTTATTAAAAGATGTTTAATTTATGTTCTTAGGTTACTGCGCCTTCATTTTAAATTGTATCGTCTAACTTTTTTTTTAAATAATTTTTTGATTAAGGTTTCTAATAGTACAAGAGAATTAATATGATAAAATATGACAATAAATTCTCTAGCTTTTAAAAGTTAAGGACCTTCTTATGTAATTGATTTAAGTTTGATAGACTTTTAGCAACTTTTTTTTTTTCTTATATTTTTTGATATATTTATAAAAAATGCAGAACTTCCGATGAACAATACTTTAAGTACTTCGTCGGCTCTTCTAAAAAACATTTAAAACTTTATTCAACTTCAGTGCTGATTCAAATCTTTAAAAAAATATAGCAGCAAGTTTGTATAAATAAATTTAATTCAGGAAAAATTGTTGTGACTGCATTCTCATCATATAATGAAGATAATTTAAGAATCAGTATTTAAATTTGATACCACATTTTAAGTAAAAGATTTTTTATTTCAGAAGATAGTCGGATTCCAGAATTTACAGAACAGAATTCTCTTAAAACATTTTTTACATGTATATTTTAATTTATTTTGGAGAAAAATATTCATCTTGCTCATATTATCAATCTTCTAGCATATATAAAACTCACAAAAAGATATATTAAATTAAATATTTCTAACATTGAAAATAATCCAATGAGATAGTTAAAATATAACATTTAAATAAAACATGTAAAAAAAAATGTTTGTCGTTGACGTAAGAAAATGAAATATCGCTTGCGGCACCAACAATTTTTGGTACGGCGCTGGTCGTTTTTTACAAGCGGTGAGGATTTTGCTGGTTATTATATAACGTACATTTCGACTTATATATCTAGCGTGCGATATTATGCGTTAGGAAATTGCGTTTTATGTTGAAGTCTTATGTTCGGTTATAGAATTAGGTTTGTGTGCGTTACATAAGTAAAGAATACGCTTCTCGTGTGCTAACTAAGTGAATTTTTAGATGTAAACAAAAGACTACAAATCTGGTGTTCTGTTTCGCAGTACGACTTTTTTTACTCACTTTAGGAACCTTCATATTTCCCTAGATTGCATTGGAAAATATATTCGCTGCCTCTTTACTTTTGCCTAGACTGTCTCAGACATTTAAGAGTCTCCAAAATGTTTTCGCTCTTTCCAAATTTTCTAGACAGTCCAGGGCTTTATATGGTTCTTTATTGTACTTAGTATTGAAATATTGTGGAAATATTCAAAAAACGATGCTTTTCATTTTTACAACATTTTGGTACCTCTCTAAGATTCCCAGATTGTGCTGTTCCCAAAGGCCTGGCACGAATATATATTTTTTAGAATTAGATACAAAATAAGTTTTATATTTTGTTTACTTTCACTACTTTGTAATTGCATTCTTTTCAGATAAATGAATTTACAAAAATTAAACTCTAATGCCCTTCATGTTCTGTATCGGCATTTTTACCCCTGTGATATCTTCGGTGGAGCTGCTGATCTTCGTCTCCAAGAGTTTCCCTCAAAACCTGAAGTCTTCTACAATGACCTAGTTCTTCCTTTTCCTCTTTTCTTCCGTTTCCCAAATCAGCTACCCATCTCGAAGAAAACCGGGCTTTTGTTTATTCAACCCCATCATTATTTCTTCTGTTTGAAAAATCCCCAATCTGCTCTCCGTGATTATTCCCCTTCTCTTGCTCCACTTGAGCGGATACACCTCTTGTTTTCCTCCGATTCACACTTTTTCCTTCACTATTCTCTTTATTCCTTTTTCTTTCATCACTGACCACTAACTTCTTGGTTTTTCATTCATCGGCCTACCGTGAGCACGCTTCACTCTCTTTGTTATACTTTTTGAAGCTTCTGTCAATTCCCTCAATTCCTGTTTTGCCATTGGGATCTTTATATCCTACAGTTCCGGTTTGATCCTTTTTACCTACACCTCGCCATTTTCCTTTTTATCATGGTTTCTAAACACGAGTCCTTCTCATCTTCACTTATTCTTTCTTCCTTCCCCTTTTTCTCACCGCTACCCTTCGCAATTTCTTCTCCCATATCATTTAATCCACTGCTCACCTTGTTTTGCGTAATTCTCACTTTCGTCGGTAGAGCCATCTGTTCTGGCACTTGCACTAACAGTTTACTTTCATGCTTTTACGAATTCTCATCACTCCCCATTTCCCCATATTTTTTATTTTCACTCTGCTTCCTTTCTGTCAACGATGAGCGGACTAACACCTCTCTCTTATTGAAAGGGTCTTGCTCGTTTGAATTTTCCTCTGCAGATACTTCTGCCCCCATTTGCTTTCCTAAGAACTCCTCCATGATCTTTGCACTTTTTTTGTTTCCCATCTTGCTTATAAAGACTTTTTTCGATCGGCCCCGTGACCGATATTTTCACTTTACTTTTTCCACTGCTTTGCATCGCTTTTATCCTTGCTGGACGTTATTACGCCTAATGTAACGTTCTGCGGCCCTGGCATTTGCGATTCAAACCTTTCCCGCGGAAAAACGTCCATTTTGTGTTGCACTGACTGCACACTGCTGACCCCTGCTTAAAACCCTAGCACTTGCTTTTTATCCAAGACAATTTGCTTCCTAACCTCTTCCACACACTGAACGCTCGAATACTTTCAAAGACTTTCCAAGCTTTTCACTTAATTTCCTTTATAGATAGCACTCAGGAGTGTACTGCCCCTCGCTGCCTTTCAGTAATTTTGGTAACTGGTCCTGTCCGATCTCAAATTGCTATGTTTTTGCGTAAACTTCACACCGCCCATCCCGAGACCTTCACTCCGATATCCGCCCAAGCCGAAAGTCTTTAAAAAGCTACTTATTTAACTGCAGATTGATCAAATTAGTAGAAAATTTATATCTTAGTCAAAACTTGTTTGGATAAAACTTTTTGGTGAAAAATCGTTCTTAACTAATAATTATACTATTTCATGTTAGTTCGGAAAACCTTTTTTGCTTTAAAAGACAACATGTTTTTTGCACATTTTGTACATGTTTGGAATTATGCAAAAAATTATAGTAAATATAATCAAAATAATATTATAATATTAATACAATATGAATTATTAAAATTACAGTTGTAAAAAAATTGAAAATTACAAGAAATAACGAAAAGATAAAAGTAGGCTATAAGAAATAAAAATATCTTCGTTTTCTGAATATATGAATTTGTTTAAAATTGTGGTGTTTATTCACGAAAATATTTTTTTGGCGAAACTAAATTACTTTACATCAAGAGAATATAGAACTAACGGTTTCCATTTACATATTTGTGTCAAAAAAATAAATAAAGAAATTAATATAAAATAATGCAATAAAAAAAATATTTGCTCAAAATAAGTTTAATATTTTTCATTTATTATATTTTTCCAAATATTACATTTTTTTAATTTCTCATATTCTGGCATTGTATAATTTAAAAATTTTCCTGTGTTCGCAATTTTATTTAAAAAATAAAAATAATTTAAGTAATTTATGGAATTTTAATAATTTCATTATTTAATCATTGATTTTATGGGACGACTGATAATAATGTTATCATCGTTTTCTAAAAATTTGATGTTTTTTTTCTTAATGTAGGTTTTATTTACGAAAACTTCATATCGGCAAAAATAATTCTGCCTTGGAAAATAAAAAAAAAGGAATATGCTTTTTAAGCAAAGTTTATCGTTTTAATTATTATTTAAAAGAAATTTAATAGTTTGGATTCGTGAATCATGTAATTGGACGCCGAGAATTTTATATAAGGAATTTTCTTTTTTTGGTAATTTTTAAATACAGTAATATCAGTAACTTTGAGGTTTTTTTCAACCTAGAATTTGAAATTGTCAGCAATATCTGTACTTCGTCATTTTTTTATTTTGTGCGATCTCTTTTTCTGAAAACCTTTTTATTTTGTAAGTTAATTTGGTATTTTATTGGGGTGACTGAATCAATATCATGGACTTAATAAAAATATAGTAATTAAATATTTTGTCGAAAGAACCATGCCTAAAATGTACAATGCATTTTCTTAAATTTGTTTTTAAATTTA
This sequence comes from Druon quercuslanigerum, assembly GCA_010014905.2. Lineage (NCBI taxonomy): Eukaryota > Metazoa > Arthropoda > Insecta > Hymenoptera > Cynipidae > Druon > Druon quercuslanigerum. The sequence continues at coordinate 16,924 of JAAAKG020052478.1, forward strand.
TAAAATTAATCATTTTAAAAATATGTCTTAATGCAAGCTCTTTTTTTTTAAATGCGAATAGTAATTTTTTCAAGTTAGTAATTTTTTAATCAAAACTTTTTTTTATTTTGCTCTTTTGCCCTAGGGCATACGTTTCATTTTTTTAGTTACTGATATTTAGAATTGGAATAAAATTTTTAAAAAAATACAATGAACATATAAAATTCTCCCTGTAACAAAAACTCATTTCTTTCAACCTAGAGCTTGTAATTTAACAACAAAATAATACAATTTCTAACAAAAGGGACAAATTTTTAAACCACCAAAGAATTTTTTTTAATATTTAATTTTTTAACCAACAATTTTTTTCATTTAAAAATTGATTAAGAAAAGTTTTTAATTTCAGCTGAAAAATAATTTTTCATATCAACAGTGTACAAATTTAGAAAGCAATATATTTTTCAAGTTTATTAGTTTGAAATCGACATTAATATAATTTAAGATTATTGAGACAATTCATAGAAAGAAAGAAAACTATCTCATAGATTTTTGGTAGTCTTTCAGACTATAACATTATTTGTAATCTCTTTAGGGAGAATATTTGTGACAAAGTTGAGCATTTTAGATATGTTATTTTATTTTAAAGAAAAAATACAGAAAATGAATATATCAGGTGGAATTATTAAAACTTAGCACTTCTCTTCACAATTAGTTGTCGAATACGAATGAAATATTACTTATGAAATATCAAGCCCATAAGCCTGTTTTAGAGGGTTCTAAAAAATTCCCATATGTGGTCTGAATTAGAAAGAATTTAAAAAGCAATTTTTAAAACATAAACAATGTAAACCTACGAGTACTAGAATTTTGATAATTTTCTTTTAAAAAGTTTTAAGTTGATCAGAAGTAAAAAGAAATACATTCATAAATTTTTACCCTAAATTGTTGTTTCAGCAACTATATTTTTGTAATTGCAAATTGTCTTTTGTTAAAGAACATTTGACTTTAACAAACACATTCTCAACAAATATCTGGTACATTACATTTATTTTTGTAAAACAGCCTGAAATTGCTAATTCAGGTATTGCCAAAAAAAGCACGAGTTTTATTTATCGTGATTACTAAATTATTTGCTCCTTATTTTGGAATAAATTTTATTCTCAGCTACGCTAAAAAATACATCATTTAAATAAATTCATATTATTGCCACCCGAGCGAAGCGAGGGTGGCAATACACGAGTCAGACCAGGCAGTGGACACTCAATGCTTTCGAAATGAAGGATCATAGACGCCATCTAGCGTATACTCGGATCCCCATGATAAGATAATCGATGACGTCACATTACTTCTAGATAGTTTTCAGATAATTAACTTAAAAAGTAAATGAAATGAA
>JAAAKG020052489.1:3665-18295 GCA_010014905.2 Druon quercuslanigerum
TTAAAAATTTATTTTCTTTATTTTAAAATTTAACTTTTTGGTTGAAAATTCTTGAATTTTTTAAAAATTAGTTTTTTGTGTTAAAAAATTTAAAAATAGGTTTTAATGTTCAACTCCTTTCGTAAAAACTAAAAAAAAAATATTTCTTACTTAAAAATTTAACTTTTTGGTTTAGAATTCCGGATTTTTTTTTTAATTTATTTTTTTCAGTTAAAAGTTAAAAAAATAGGTTTCAAAGTTCAACTTCTTTCTCAAAAACAAAAACGAAAAAAAATTATTTCTTTTTAAAAATTTAACTTTTTGTTAAGAATTTTGTAATCTTTTTGAAAATTCGTCTTTGTTCGTAGTAAATTAATCTTTTGGTTTAAAGATTCGTCATTTGTAGTTGAAACTACAACTTTTTGGTTGAGAATTATTGAATTTTGTTGAAATTTTTTTAAAATAGTTCATAATTCTTAAATTATATTAAAATTGGTATCTTTTGTTAGTAATTCAATTTTTTTTTTAAATTCATATTTTTTCATTGAAAGTTTTCCTTTTTGTTTGAAATTTCATCTTTTTTAATTGAAAATTAAACTTTTTAGTTGAGGATTCTTGAATTATTATATATTGAAAATTCGTTTTTTTGGGTAGTAAATTAGTATTTTTGTTTAAAAACTTATTTTCTTTATTTTAAAATTTAACTTTTTAGTTGAGAATTCATGCATTTTTTTAAAAATTGGTCTTTGTTTACAGTAAATTATTATTTTGGTTTAAAAATTCATCTTTTTTAGTTGAAAATTCAACTTTTTACTTGAGAATTTTTAAATTATATTGAAAATTCGTCTTTGTTGGTACTAGATAAGTATTTTTGTTTAAAAATTTATTTTTTTATGTTAAAATTTAACTTTTTGGTGGAAAATTCTTTTTGTTTTTTTCTGGTAAAAATTTAAAATAGGTTTTAAACAGCAACTACTTTCGTAAAAACTATAAAAAAGTTTATTTCTTACTTCCAAATTTAACTTTTTGGTTAAGAATTCTCGAATTTTTTTTAATATTCGTCTTTGTTCGCAGTAAATTAATATTTTGGTTTGAAAATCCATCTTTTTTCACATTTTTATTTATTTTGCAAATTCTTTTAAAATTCGCCTTTTGTTGTTTGAAACTTGCACTTTTTTGTTGTGAATTCTTGAATTTCATTTAAAAGTCGTCTTTTTTAGTCGAAACTTCAAATTCTTGATTAAGAACTCTTGAATTTTATTTAAAAATCGTTTTTTTTGGTAGTCAGCACAAATTGAAAATATTGAAAATTAAATAATTTAGGGTTTTAAGGTTATAGAATTTGTAATAAAAAAGTTTTCTAATGCTTTTATTTCCTTCCTCTCAATTTGGAAGCATGTTTATTATTAAAATGTCTAGCACTTCGCCACTCCCAAGTGTACCTTTGCAGAAGACCCTGAGCTCGTCGATAGAAGCGCTATACAACACCTTTGCGCTGGAGAGACTTCTACATACCTTGGCGTGCCACCGAGCCGCCTTCAGGATGTGAAATCTATAAAAGATACTCTCTGAAGCAGATATAAACGTCTCATCCGGCAGATTTGGTCTTCCTAACTGTCGGCGAGGAACATAAACATAAACAAAAGCATGAATCTAAAGTCTTCTGTTCCGCGACTCTGCATCTCACGCCTTCAAGGTCGTCGTGGAATATTGAATCTTGAACGTCTTCACAATAGAATTATTCTAGGTACAGCACATAGAGGCGCAAATGGAACAGACCCTCTTGTTTAAATAGTCAGGAAGCAGAAGTGGTCAAAGGAGCGTTTCTGTACAAAGCAGTGGAGGAGGCTGCTGAAACACTTGGACTTAACCTTAGTATCAGGGGATCAGTAATGGCATTAACCTTAATATCGCTCTGCTAAACGCTCCTTAGGAAATAGAGTCAATGCTCAAGAATAAGACATGCCGCATATACTGGAACTTTATATTCTCGACAATTATTTCTGTTGCACGCTCGAGGCCTGACATAGTTCTCCTTGACTTCGAGAAGTAAACCATGTTCGTTATCGAATTTTCAGCACTGGTTGACAAAAGCATCTTAGCCAAGAAAAATGAAAAGAAAGAGAGGTATAGAGACCTTGTGAGGGAGTTTCGACGACTGCACCCGGAATATTCTGTCCTTATTAAATAAGCGTCCTTATTATCGGCCATTCTGGAGGTGTCAAGCTTTCACTGGTTCCTGGGAACAGTTTTTTTTTAATTGTTCAACATTGATCCGTGCCACCGTGCTTTTGAAATTAACATAACAGAATGTTGAAAGTAATACATTTTTTCTTTGATATTTGGCCATTACTTAAATAATTTTAATTTGTTTAAAATCTTTTTGCTTCCGTATTTTTTTCTGTAAGACAAAATTTTCGAGTATTTGAACAATTTTGATTTGCTTAAAAAGTTTTATTTCCTTATTTTTCTAGTTATTGGCATTTAATAGTGTCAGATATTTTATAAATCGTAAATATTCTTTTGGAAATTTTGAAATCCGGTAATATTATAAACTGTTCAAATATTTTATTTTTCGGAAGTTTTCCAAATTAAAAGTTTTATTCTTCGGAAAATTTATAATTTCTGTTTTTAACAACCATTCAGAACTCTTTTATCTCAGGATTTTTAACCTTAAAGTTATTTTTCAGATTGGTTTTGTTCAGATTTTATCATTCCGATAAAAAGGAGGCAATAAACATTGTTCAAGTGATTTCCAAATATCTTAATCAATAACATTTATTTCTGATATTCGTTATTTCTGTCCTTAATTTCTTCAAATACTAAGTGTTTACCATCTTGTCGACAAAAATGCTTAAATTAGAAATTATTTAAGGTAGCTATCGTGCCAAAAGTTATATGTATAAAAACAAATATTTTTTCTATGATTTGCTAATCAGAATATTATAAATGACGTCGATTCTAAAAAAAAGCATTATTTTTTATGAAAAATGTTATAATTAAAAAGAGCATTAATTTTAAAGATATTGTTTGCAATAGAAACTTTATTGCAAGAAAAAATATTTTTTGCAATTGGAAACTGTAGAGTTGCAGAAAGTTTTTTCCTTAAAAAATATAAGCCGTCATTTATGAACATGCAATTATTTTTTTTAAATTTGTAAAAAGCGATGCGACGGCCAGAAAAAATTTAATTGCAAAAAGCATGGCTAAAATTAATGTTTATTTTATTTTAATGTTAATATTTTTAATAAAAAATAATTAATAGGAAACATTTTTTATTTTAAGTGACATCAGTTATAATATTTTAATTCTTAAAATCAAAGAAAAACTATTTTTTTCAGATATCTGACTTTTGGCCCAACTACCTTAAGCAATAAAAAATATTTCGAATAGAAAATATTACTGTTGTTCTTCATTTTCTTTATCATTCATTCTAAAAATATTCACGATTAACTAGTGAAAAATAATTTTTGAAACAAAATATTCTGATTTTGTTAAATGTAAATAATTTACAGATTCCAACGTTTGATGAACAATGTTAAATATATTTTTAATTCAAAAATAATAATTAAAAAAAAGAAATATTTTAATATTTAGAAATATTGAACTGTTCGATTAAAATGATCAATTATGAATAAAATATTATAAAATGTACCATTTGTAAAGCTTAACTAAAAGTGCTCAATTTCTATTAATATGAAATGATATGAACTAAAAATAAATAAACTTCTCATTAAAGAAATTTTTATTTAAAAAAAATTGTTTGCCTAATTTTTAAAGTAAATTCCTATTTTGGTATCAAAGCCTATTTTCCTATTACGGTTTCATTTATTCATTTAAATATTTCTAGCTGAGTGGGATGAGGGCTAGATGAATAAATGAAATGAAATACACTTAATTTCGTGTTATTAAATGAGAAAGTTTCCAACATTACTTATGATCCGTGTTTGTAAATATAGATTGACAAATTTAACTGCGACCCGCCATTTTAAATGTGGATCAAACAGTCTTAACCTGAAAGAAAAAAACTGATTCAGAATCTAAATAGACACAAAACTAGATAAAGTTAACAAAGAATTTTTAGAACTTACCTGTAGTTGATGCTTTTGTTGCTCAAATCCCTTTTGCGTTGAGAAGAGCAAAATCTTAGGTGATCCTTTATTTTGGAACTCCGTATAATAATCATTTTTGGAAAGAATGTAAACTTCAACTGGATGACTGCGAATGATTGTCTCCAGACTTGCTTTCAAATATTGGTTACTGCGATTCCGTTTTCTGAATTGTAACTGTGACTGTAGACTGTCATTTATGCTGTATACTATACAGTTATGGACTGTTGTGCCGTACCAAAATTTTTATTGTCCTTTAATTTTAGATCTGATGATTATATGTGAAATTTATACCTACAGAATCCTCATGTCCTTCGGTGGATGAATTAAAAAAGTTTTCAAGCTTTCCTCAGCAAAATATTGAAATAGCTGGTCAAAGGAAAATGGTTATCCTAACCACCAGCTAGTAGTTGTGTGAAAAGATAATCCCTTGTTGTATGTGTGTTACACAGATTGACTTGGGGTGATAGGCTAGATACCTAAGTCACTGGTAACATCTCAAAAACCTGCAGCTTCCTTAGGATGTAGGTGGTTTCAGTTGCAAGGTTCGTTTCCGTTGAAAGGGTACAGCTATATCCTCTGGTGCTTTAGTAAAGGTGTGGAAAAGTTTTGACAGCTTTCCTCAGCAATAAATTGTAATAGCCGTTCAAGGGAAAATGGGTGTCCTCGTCACCAGTTATCAGTTGTGCGAAAAGAAAACCTTTGGTTGTGTGGTGCACACGGATTGACTTGGAGTGCTAGGCTAAATACTATTTAAGTTATTGGTAACATCTTGAAGACCCGCAGCTTCCTTAGAATTTAGGTGATTGGAGTTTCAATGATCGGTTATGTTGGAAAGTTATAGCTATATCCTCAGGTCCTTTGTTGGATGCATGAAAAAGGTTTACAAGCTTTCCTCAACAAGATATTAAAATAGCCGTTCAAAGGAAAATGGGTGTCCTCACCACCAGTTTGTATTTGTGTGAAAAGAGAATCTCTCATTGTGTTTGACTCTCGGATTCACTTGAGGTGCTAGGCTAGATACCTAAGTCACTGGTCAAATCTCGAAGACCTGCATCTTCCTTAGGTTGAAGTTGAAAGTATTGGTTAGGTTATAAGGGTATCTGTATCCTCAGATCCTTTGATTTACTTTTTTTTGGTCCTTTGAAATAAATTGCAGAAGCCGTTCGAAGAAATATAGGTGTTCTCACCACTGGTTAGTAGTTGTGTAAAAAAAGAATTTCTAGTTAGGTATGTGGCACACGGACTGCCTTAAGGTGCTAGACTAGATACGTGAGTTATTGGTGACATCTCGAACACCTGCATCTTCTTCACGATGCAAGTGCTAGAAATCGCAAGGATCGGTTACATTGACAGGGTACAGCTCAATCCTCAGGTTCTTTGGTGAATGCATGAAAAAGGTTTCACAGCTTTCCTTAGCAATAAATTAAAAAAGCCGTTCAAATGAAAATGGATGTCGTCGCAACCAATTAGTAGTTGTGTGAAAAAAGATTCTCTGGTTGGGTATTTGGTACTCGGACTGACTTGGGTTGCTAAGCTGAATACCTAAGTCACTGGTGACATATCAAAAACCTACAGATTCCTTAAGATGCAGGTGGTTCCAGTTGCAAGGGTCGGTTAAGTTGAAAGGGTTCAACTATATCCTCAGGTCGCTTGGTAGTTTGATGGAAGCATGAAAAAGGTTTGAGAGCTTTCCTCATCAAGAAATTAAAAAAACCATTCAAACAAAAATTGGTGTCCTCACCAATTAGCAGTTATTAGTCATTAGAAGAAATAATCTCTGGTTATGTATGGCAGCCGGATTGACTTTGGGTGCTAGGCTAGATACTATTAAAGTCTTTTCTGAAATCTCAAAGAAGAAGGCCTGTTTCATTCAAAAAGGTCAGTGACACAGTTTTTATCCTAATTACACACCAAAAGTTTACATTAGGTTATTGAGATAAAACAATAAAAGTAATAGTCGCTGAATGTGACAATAACAAAAGTTTACAATCGCATCTACGACTATTAAGATAAGAGCAGCTCTCGAGCATAATTGCATAATTATTTGTTATGTCCATTACAAATTTAAGTTAATGCAATTTGTTATTCATTAAGTTTTTAAAAATGTTTTTAAGATGTGTCTGAAAATTTCTCAAGTGGAGCATCCATAAAAGAAATAGATACGAAAATAAATGTTAAATCAGAAACATCAGCAGAAGACAAGAGAGAATAATTAAATTAGGTTTAAAATTTTTAAAGTTTGCTTAGGCCTAACTGATGTTTTATTTTATTCTTCTAAGACACAATTATCACATCACTGAGTGAATTTAAATCAGTCACCGTTTATGAAATCGAGGTAGAAAACGTAAAGATCCATACTAATAGTCTACTCATTATAACCGAAATTTAAAAAAAATGTGGTGGTGTGTGATAATAAGGCAATATAAATGATAACTTTGATGAAATTTTCGTTTTTAAATTATAATATTGAACATTTAGAGAAAGCCGGAAAGTACAAAAAAATAAAATTGCTATCCTGTAAAATTCATGAAAAAGGCATTTTAAGGATATAAAAATACTGAAATGATAAATTTTCCGAAGAATAAAACTTTCAATTTTTAAAACTTCCAAATAATAAAATATTTGAACAGTTTACAATATTACCGAATTTCAAAATTTCCAAAAGAATATTTACGATTTATAAAATATCCGGCACTGTTAAATACCAGTAACTAGAAAAGTAAGAAAAAAAATGAAACATTAAATATATTTTTCTGTTAAGAATTTTATTCTCGGATATTTCATAATGCGGATATTTTCTTTTCAGAATATTATAATTGTAGAATTTTGAAATTTGATAATATTATAATATTATAAACTTTCGGGAATATTAGTATACAAAATGTTTCTACTTCGCGAATTCTATAATTTAGTCCGCATAAATTACATTAGATAGTGTGAGGAGGGGGGGGGGGTCAAATATTGCAGACTCTAAAAAAGGGGTTCTTGGTTAAAAATAAAACAAAGACTTTACTTTCAAACCAGAAATGTCAATTGTTCATGAAATAGACCATTTAATCGCTTTATTTTCTTTTATTTTTTACTGTGAATTATTTCTAGTGATCATAAAATATATTTGAGAATATTTGTCAAATTATTTTCAATTATTTAAAAAAATTGCATTTGTTTTAATAATCTCTTTCGCTAAAATTAGTTTTTTTAGAATAGAAATTATTACTATTGACATAGTAGAATATTGTTTAAAATTAGTTAATTAATTTGTAATTATTAAAACAAATAGAATTTGTTTGAATAAATTTTTTCGACATTTCATTTAAATAGTGTTATTTTTTCAATGAGATATATATCAGCATTAGTTAATTAATTTATAATTGTTTCAACAAATCTTAATTTCTTTTAATTTTTTTTTCGAAAAATCGTTTTTTTTACTAAAAATCAATACTACAGGTCTAGTAGAATATGCATCAACATTGGCTGATAAATTTCGAACTATTTAAAAAAATTTCATTTCTTAAAAAAAATGTTTCTTGTAATTCGTCAAACTGGGAGTTCATTATCGTTAAGTGAAATAAATGTATTTTCAAATATTTTTGCATTGTTTAAACAATAAATAGGTCATTCATTGTCAAAACAATTCATAAATATAAATAATTTTTTTTCAACAATCAGAAGTCTTAATATTAATAGCAAGAAAGAAAAATTGACTATTTTTTTGAAAAAAATATTTCTTAAGCACACTAAATTTTGTTGAAAATAATTAATAATTTAAGTTGTAAGCAATTCCAAAATATTTGAAAATAAAATTTTCTACTTCACGTTAATAAATTACCAATTCGATGAATTCGTGTATAAAAATTTGTACACATATATTGAATTTGTTTTAATAATTAAAAATGAATCAACCAATGTCAATAAATATACCACTAAACAAGTAGAAATCATTTTTAACCGAAAAAATTGAAATAAATAAATAAAATAAATAGAAATAATTCTCGGCAAAGCTTTATACTTCTTCGAAACATTTTCCCAAATCCTGAAAAATCATTCCGAAAAACTCAATTTAGTAATTTTTCCCCATGCAATTTACATGGGAAACTTCAAGTCAAAAACGTTACCACTTAAAATGAAAATTAAAAAAAGGAATTTTCTTTTTTAGGTTTGCAATCTTTAACCTCTATAAAAAAAGTGTTTCTGCACGTTTGAATTTCAAAGTGCACATATGGGAGTGTCCCATATGTACACGTGCACAATTAGGACATTCCCAACTGTGCACATATACATTTGGGATAATTTGTAGTATTGCGGATTGCAGCTTAAAATCCACAAATTTTTAAGGCTGGGTACATGTAATATTTTATATATAAGTTATAATTTATATTTTTGTGTTTTAACTTAGCAAAAGAATTACGGAAAATGGTGATTGTAATAAGTATACTGCTGGTATGGACCTTCATGTTTTGTAGCTGAATTCCGTAAAAGGCGACTGATAGTGTAATTTATTCAGTGCTATATTCTTATCAATATTTACAACTTGTGTAATTGCGCCTTCGAATTGTGAAACATCAGTTAGGCCTGAACAAACTATTAAAAATTAGAAAATAATTTAATTGACTCTATTGTCACTAATATTTGAATGAGGTATTATCAGTAACGTCACGCGCGTTTTCTTATGAGAAATTCCGCCACATAATAATATACGGGAGTCCAAAAAGTCTATAAACACCTATATAAACGTCCAGATAAAATATTATAAAAATTCACTTTTAACTTGACCTCCAAGGTAATTTCAAGGTCAAATTTGTGTTTTTAACAGGGAACCCTTATTTTTAAAATCGCAAATCAAAAGGGTGGGAAATTTTACGTATAAATATGTACTCAGGTCATAGGTCAGATGTAACTTTCCAGGTCTATTGAAGGTCATTCAAACTTACTCAAGGCCCGACTTGGATTAACGGGACGACTCAGTACTTTCTGAGCTCAGGGTCATTCATAAAGTAACTTTTGATGGGAAATTCAGTGGTGACCTTCAAATTGACCTTTAAGGTGATATTACGGTCAACTTTGTGTTTTTAAATGGGAACCCTTATTTTCGACAACGGCAATCCTTAAAGGTCAAGTTGAATGTCACCATTGTATTTCTCGTTAAAATTTACTTATGTTTCTCGTTGAAAGTTACTTAAGTAATTACCTTAGCATGAGGAAATACAGAGCCGACCCGTAAATCCAAGCCGGACCTGGTTTAAGTTTGTATGACCTTCAGATGACCTACAAAGTTCCCATTTAAAAGCACAAATACGACCTTGAAATTACGTTGAAGTTCAAGAATAACCTTGACTCATTTGAATAATATTTTATCCGGACAGTTATTTAGGTGTTTTCAGCAATGATGAAACAATTATGTTTAAGAGCTTCCGTTATGATTCATCCACCCTAGCGTGGTTCAAAAAAATAAATAAAAAAATTCATCTTTAAAGCTAATCCAACTATTTACGGTTGCTACTCAATAATTATTTTTGGTAAAAAGATCTATTATTGTATTTTTGGACGCGAATTCGTCCTTTTTGGTTAAAAACAACTTTATTACACTTCATTCGATATAAAGACTCAAGCTTTAAAATTGCCCCCGTCTTACATCACAGCTTCCTTCAAATAACCCAATAGATTTTGATCCTTACCTATTTAAAGATATAAATTTAGCTTACTCTTTGAAAGGAACCCGACTCGATTGATATCGTTTTAGAGGCTCATGTCTATGGTCAAGTTTTACGTGCAGGTTTTCGTCCATTCCCACCATCTCAACTAATTGCTCAAGATACTGAGCTGACCTCGGCTGAATTGAATTATATACCGACTTAAGAGAATCCAGCTGACCTGGCGACCCGCAGAGTCAAACTTTTGGATCCTCAGCAATCCAAGGTTTGGTGGGATGGAGCCAAATGTCTGAACCTTTCTGTAGAAGCGTGGCAAAGACAGCCAGACATTCGGCAAGTACTACATAGGCAGGCCAATCAAGTGAGCCGGAAGTACTAAAGCGATTTTCAAGTCCAACCCGGCTGATCCGAGTTGTAACGTATTGTTGTCGACCTCTTGTAACATTACGCAAACGTAAGAACGGAGAGTTTGCCACTGCATCCTTTCTCATGACATTCTGTGGGCGCTGTTCCAAGAAGTTTATTCGCAACTAAATATAATACCTGGCAAACTAAGACGATCATTTTGCTTAGCCTTACGCTTAGTGTTCTTTTTTACGCAAAAGAAGTCTGGGATTAAGGTACTTTAATTCGCTCGAAATATTACAGTCCGCTTTCTATAAGCTTATTATATATTTAAGTCAGTGCTAAGATGTTTCTCGAGGTTGATGGGAATGCCTGATGATAGTTATCCTAAACGATGTTTTCCTAAATTGAAGATAATGTCTCTGAAACCTGATTGCAACCCGAAGTATAACTGGGTTCTCCAACTAGTTCACTCTAAGTAACTCAGAGCAAATTTAACTTGACTTGGATTTTTCATCGCTTGTTGAAAATATAGATTTTTTTCTAAATAACTTTTCTGATTATCTCTGGCGTACCGAATATGAAAGATGCCTTTATTTAAGTAGTCTCCAAGTCTTCCCACATCTTAAACTCTATCCGGACGTTCAATCATATCTGCATCATGGTTTTATACGTTTTGGAGAAGATAAACTTACTTATGACCCTAATAGACTCTGTCCCACATGTAAACTGTCAGTAATACAGGAGTATCTCTGACGAGATACTCCAGATTGGAATTATAATATTCCATAGTAGAACTGGACGGTAAGTTTATTGCTCTGGATTATAAGTCAATTACTTTAGATGTGAATCGAATTATTCCGGCTTAAAAGTGTATTAATCCGGAATGCTGGGATTATTTTAATTTACCAGTCTTCATAACCATGCCGTCTAGTTGTTTAACAGAGTTGCTTACCTCTCGCCTAAAATCGTATTTTTAAGTGAATAAATTCAATAAACTGGCAGCGCAAAAGATATCTGCCCAGCCTCAGCTCCCACATATCATCTATCAGGTTCTTTGATCGCAACAAAGTGTAGGCCATGTGCACTAACATATTCAATTCTAAATTCGGACCATAGTTTATACGTTTCGTCGTCTGCAAGGTAATCCACAGGTATAAGGCGAATTTTGTGCACCACAGTTCGATCACGACTTTCCCACGTTACTCCAAAAAGTCCATCCCGATGACAGATAATCGAAGTTAGTTGTGTATTATATGGGAAATTAAAGGCTTCTTGATGGTGGTCCATTATCAGAGCATTTAATTCTGTATATAGAAATAAAAAAGGATTAGCAAGTATGACAAAGGGGCGGCACAAGAAATGGTCGCTTGCCCCTTCCTCTCTCCCGGATTTTTAAGAATTTAAATGTAAAATTAAAAAATGTTGATACCTGTACATGAGGTACTTAATCGTTAAGTATGAACGCTCGATCTGTAAGTGTCACAAGAGAATAAGTTCATTCAAGCATCTCACTTTTCTTGGATGCACCTCCAGGCACTCAAGGAGATTGATAAGAAGCGCATTGGTTCGTGTTATCGAATCCCTCCCGGTAGTCAATCCAATTCATGGACAGATTCCGTTGATGCCTGCTCGAATTCTTGATAATACACCTTTCTATTAACAGGTTCTCTTTGCAACCTGCCAGACCTATCTTAAATCCACGTTGTTCAACTATTGCACGCCATACCGGCTCGATAGATGTTAATATCCTCTCTTTGAGGATGCTAGTGAATAGCTTTGAGTTGGTATTTAAAAAAGCGATATGTCCGTAGTTATTTGGACTTGATAAATCTCCAATTTTAGGGATCAGTACCGTGCGTCTTTCCACTAACCACTACAGAATAGGTTGTTCTTCGTTTAAAAAAAGTACTACGCATACAAGCTAGATTGTGGTTTCTACAATTGAAGTTTTTTCACCAAAAGTTGATGATTTTATCTGGCCCTGTCATTGAAAAGTTCTTAGTTCTAGCGATAACATTCTTCACTTCTTCCGCAGAAATTATCGGACATTCCTCCTCTGGATGTTGCAACAGTTGCCTCTGGCAAAGTTACGAAAGAGTGAGATATCTGAAGCTTCTTCATCTACCTTATGAGTATCTTAACATACTTTCTCCCCGAATACTTAAATGTCTTTTGGACTAAGTGGATTTTCAAAGGCACATGACGTTCTATTGAACAGACGAAAAAGATGAGAAGAAAAAGTGGAGTTTTCCTTTATCCATTGTACTCGACGTTCAACGTTCTCTTTGCTGTTAAAAGAGCTCTTATTTTTGGCGTCCATTGCTGCTTGATGTTGAACAGCATACATTTGTTCAGAGTGTGATTTTCTTTCCGTAATTTTTGAGAAAGTGCCCTAACTCTAGAGTGAAATTTGTATTTGATGTCATTTAATGTTATGTATCAGCCATACCGCACTACAAAACCCGATTTCACAAAACCTAATTCCGAAAATTCCTAAGACTTCGAAACCCTGTCCCATAGAATCTAATTTTACAATCCTCAATCTCACATATCCCAAGCCCACAAAACCTAACCACTCATATCCCAAGTCTACAAATTCCAAATACACAAAACCAAATCACACATATCCCAAGCCTAGAAGTCTCAAGCCTACAAAAGCCAAACCCGCAAACTAAGCCTCAGTTATTCTAAGCCCACAAAATCAAAACTCATAAAACCCATACCAACAAACTTCAGGGCCTACATATTCGAAACACAATCTGAAGCGAGTTAAAGTTTTCTTAAAACAATATTCTGTTTATTACAACAGCAAAATGTAAAAACATTAGTATTTCCCCCCTGTTCGGATAAAAAAAATGCATTTAATAAGTTTCTTCTTCCTTTGGAAGAAAGTATTCTATATTAAAAATAACACACAAAAAACAAACAAAAAGACAAAAAAAAGTTGTCTTAGGTTTTGTAGGCTTCGAGTATTAGGTTTTGTAGGCGTAGAATATGTGGTGTTAGTTTTTTTGGTATAGAGCTTCGAATATGTAGGTTTTGGAGTTTGTACGTTTGCTTTTTATGAGATTTGTTTTTGAGGGTTTTGAATACGTGACCTTGGGGTATATGGGTTTGGGATTTGTGGGCTTAGGACATGTGGGGTTGGGTTTTGTGTGCTTGGAATTCGTGGGCTTGGGAATTGTGCAATTAGGTTTTGTGGGATAGGGTTTTGTAGATTTCAGATTTTATGGAATTAGGTTTTGTTGAATTGGGTTTTTTGGGCTTAAGATATTTAGGTTTGGGTTACATGGGGTTGGGATTTGTGGACTTAGGATTTGTTGGTTTGGGGTATTTAGGTTTGGGATATGTGGGGTTGGATTTTGTGGGCTTGGGATTTGTGGGATTGGGATATTCGGCTATCTGCAAAAGTGGTCTTCCTGGAACGGGTGGCATGTTTGCTAGAGGATATTGCCATTCTTCTTTCAGATTTTAATAGGAAATGGTTCAATTTTAAGCACATTATTAAATTTTAATTATTAGCCAAATAATGATGTATGCAGCAAATTTATAAACTTTTAATAATTTTATGAGTGAAATTCCTTTTGAGTGAATCTGTAAAATGAATTGAATATCAAAATGTCAAATTACTATCTAATTAAAAATTATTTAAAAATTTAAAACATTAATTTTTAAAACTTAGTTATAAAAGGAATTAAGTCAATTCAGAATATTTCAGGAATTTAGGTACTATAGGAAATTCAAAAAAATAAAACAGTAAAAGAATTTGTACAATTCGAAAAATAAAAGGATTTAGAAACTTAAGAATCTTCAAGGATTCCAGAAAATTTATGGAATTAAATTTGAAATTCTCTAAGAGACCAGAATTAAAAATAGCTTTTAAGAACAACTATAGTTTTAAATTAAACAATTAAAATTCATTCTAGATTCTACAATTAAGTATCGGAAAA
This sequence comes from Druon quercuslanigerum, assembly GCA_010014905.2. Lineage (NCBI taxonomy): Eukaryota > Metazoa > Arthropoda > Insecta > Hymenoptera > Cynipidae > Druon > Druon quercuslanigerum. The sequence continues at coordinate 17,706 of JAAAKG020052489.1, forward strand.
ATATTAATTACTAAATATTTGATCCGAGATATAGTTTTATAAATTAAAAACTGTCCATGGCTTTATTGTACTCTTTTATCTTGGAAAATTTCAAAAGAATAAACATTTTTTTTGGAACGTGGAACCTTTGAAAAGAATTGTGAATCTAATTCACACGAATATTATTTTTTAAACTCTTACGCCTTTGTACCCTGCTGATAACGAAGGCCAAACGGTTTCAGTGAATAATCAATTATTTTCCTAGACTCCACTCTTGAATTATGATTATTAAAAAACAATTTTAAACATTTTCGAGGCCGTTACTAAAACTCTATTTCTTAATTGTTTAACTACAGAAATATTGTAGTCATTGGAATTTAAAAGTGTCTGCTATAATAAAAACCGGCAATGACATCAAATCAGAAATTCTCTATTACAAAAATTGTTCGTTCTGGAATTTTACAGAGTCAAAAATTTTGTTTTGGATGCATATATTATTTCATGTTACCATCATATATTATATCATATTGATCACTGATTCTGAAATATATTCACTGTTATATTATTATCAAAGTTTATCATTTTTGTAAATGACGCCTTATCTTCTACTG
>JAAAKG020052500.1:0-18293 GCA_010014905.2 Druon quercuslanigerum
TTTTAGAATATTTATTTTCCAATACCCACGGGGAAAATACTTATTTTATTTCCAGTTTAGTGACGCAAAATGACCGATTTCTCGATCATTGTCCGCGGTACTAGGGAAAAAAGGAGCAAATCGTAGACAAATTTAAAATGTATGAGCAAAGTACTTCGCCAACAGCGATAAACGTACTTTACCCACACGTTTCATTCTGCTCACCGTTGGCAAAGTACTTTGCGAATATTTTTCTGAAATTAGTGTAGAAATAATAGAAGAATATTTAAAGGAAAATAATTCTTTTTTCATGTACCTATACCTGTGACAAACATCGTTTTCCAGTTATTCAGTGATCTCGAATATCGATAATTTTACCTCATCAAAACTGGTTAACAAAATCTTATTTGTGCGTTGTTATGAAAAAAGTATAATATTCAACTGGTGAGCAGAGCAAGTCAAGGAACAGGTATCGAGTGAATGCGATATCCGCACTCGCCTTCGGTTCGTGCGGATAACCTCCCACTCATCAGAAATCACCTCCCAGATAACAAAAGGTCGGAACGATGCCACCCTATCTGCCGGCACGCAGTCCGATTGACAGGACCACTGTTCAAGCAAATAAGTAGCTCAGTATAAGAGCCATTGGTGACAATAATGCCCGCCCGATCGTCTGGTGACCGACATGCCGGCTATAGGCCGGTTATATGGAAGCTCTAAATGCCAATGAATGGCTTCCGATAATTATAATTATACTAATGTTTAGAAATATTACTTTGAGGTGCGTAAATTAGAAATATATATTTAAAAAAATACTTTTATTTTGAAAATTGTATTTCATTTAATGCTCACAAAATTCTTCAGTTTCTTCGAATCTCAAAAAAGTCAAACTAGCGAAACGCAAATCGTTCAAACGAAAAATCGAGACACGCTTTTGATTTTTTATCAGATCTTCCGGAAGAGTATTTTCCACATCTTTTTCGATAGTTTTTCACAAGAATGAACCGATTGTTTAGAAACAAAAACTATTCTTCACCGGTTGCTGATATTATCGAAACAATCATCTTGGGATTTAGGAAGACGCGCAGAGAATTGTGAGAAATTATAGTTGAATATGCCGTCACTAGAGGGCTTGGCGGAGATATAAAGATTTTGATAAATTTTAAAATATCTTAAAAGATTACACAAGTAATTCAAAGTTTTTTTAAAAGCTGTTGAACAATTCAAAGATATTTCAAAGATTACTAAATTTGAAAATATTTTGGAATATTTCAAAGATTTTACAATTATTTCAAAATATTTCAAAGGTTTCAAAATAGTTTCACATATTTAAAAGATTTGACAAATGTTTAAAATATTTTTAAATATTTTAGAAGATATCAGAAAGATTTTACAAAATATTAAATAAAATGCAGATTTTTAAGATGCGATATCAAATGTTGAAGCTTTTTAAGGACTTTGAAATGTTTCATTTAAATACAATTTTTTACTCAAGGATACTAGGAAAATTTTTAATTATTTTTTATTTTAGAAAAATTTAATTTATAAGAATATTTAAAAAGATGTTTTAGAATATAAAAAAGACCTGCAACAACATCTACTTTTGATAATATATTATTTTCAAGATTACTTAATTTTTTTTAAATAAAATTAATTAAAAATAATCATCATTATGTATAACTGTTTTAGAGTATGTTACTTACTTTAAAAAATTCTTTTTTCTTATTTTGTTAGGATATGTTATAAACAATTTCTAAAAGGAAATAAGGAAAAAATTGAATTATGAAAAGTAGATATGGTTATTTCTAAAAAAAGGCACGTTTGTTATCTGGGATACTTTTCCCTCTCATTGCACGATATACTATTTTACGTACTTATCATAATGGAAAGGTATTGTTTTTATTTAAAAACTATCTACCGCTGATTTCTTTATATCTTCACGTTTCAAAACCGCCTGAATCCGAATAAAGCGGTTATACGACGGTGTCTGTCTGTCTGTCATTGTCGTTGTCGTCATCGTCTGTATACTGGACAACTTTTGAAAGACTAGGATTAGTTTGCAATTTGGTGAACGTTTGAAGGAGCAAACAGAAAAATGGAGCTCGTTAACCAGCTATTCCGGATAAAAATTTAAAAAACTAGAGCACTTCCAAAACTTTTCAGACCATTTTCTTAAAAATTTTAAAGTTTTATGTGCGTCTATTTGTAGTACGCAGAAAGTCTAAGAAATTATCTCAATGACTTTACCGATCAAAAGAAAATTGTCAGACTTACAGCATTTTCAAAAAAAAAATAAATAAATATAACGGGAATTAACATTTCAAGCCAAACAACGCATGATACGAAGACAATCCAGGGGAGAAAAACGTTTCTTTTTGCAAGCCTTGCATGATTATCTTAACAAATTTTACTTACATTTTTTGGAAAATGACACAAGCGATGAACAAAATGATAAGACCAAAGTTTCTCTTCCAGAGAAGAGCTACAAATTTGCTATGAATTATTTTTTGAGAGAACGAGTAGATTTTATTTTAAGTTAGGGCCGTGAGGCACAATTAGACAAGGTAACCATGTAGAAATTCCGATCGGGGTTTAGTAGGGCCCTGGATAGATTTCCATATTTCTAATCGGGTTTGCGTCAGGTAAAATGGAGAGAGGCTGACTAGTTCTGCAACGCTGTTTTAGTCAGGTAATAGCTAGAATTTCTGAGAAGGCCCTGACGAGAGTGCCTTTTTATCGCCCGACGATTATTAGTGCCCCGTCTAGACCCATTCTATTACTTGATAAATATTTAATTGAGTTGAATACTTAATTTATATGACAAAAAATGTATTTAAAAAATACACATTAATTGATTGCGAGAATTTTGACTTTAAATATTCATGGTTTTATGTAGCCATTATGCTAAACCTTCAAGTTGATAGTCGATGAAAAAGACATAATCATAAGCTAAACCTCAAAAAATTTAAAACTCTCTTTTTCTAAATAAATATTTATTATTATACGAATTTATGTGTATGTAAAATATACGAACTGTTAACAGGAATATCAATAAGATAATTTTTAAATAAATAATTTTAATCGACTGAAATTTTTCTTCCTGTAATATTTCGTTTTTTCCCTTGTAGACTACTTTGCAACTTTTAACAATGACAGGAAATGTAATTTTTTCTGAACATTTACAGTTTTTCATAAGGACGAAATTTTTTTCTTAAAAAAAACAGTATACAGATAGCTTTGCCATACCTATACGAGGCACAAAATTCGTTACTAGAATCTGGCAGGGCACCCATCAGTTTTTTCTAGACTAGATATATTGGTAGGAGCCCCAGCCACTTTTTTCTAGACCAGATTTCCTGATAGGGGCCCTAACTAGTTTTTTTCTGGACTAGATATTTTGATAAGGGCCCCAACCAGTTTTTTCTAGACTAGATATTATGATAGGGACCCCTTCAGATCCCAACTTTAAATAGAGAAAGTTGGGGAAATTTTTGCACGGGTAATCTCTTTTAAAGACGGAAATGTATATATGTATGTTACAGGCAAAGCATATAATCCAGGGATCACACATAATCCCTGAGCATTATATATTACGCCTTATCACTTCAGGTAAAGTATATAATCGAATACTTATTATATGCTTTGTCTAGGCACTATATATAATCCCTAGGCATTATCTATAAATTCCGGCACGAAGCAAATAATGTGTATAATCTTGATTTTGAATATAATGATGCAGCTACATGGAAAAAATTGTCCTACAAAAAGTGTAAAAGTCAGTCTGGGAACCTTGGACAGGTACCAAATGTTATAAAATTTGAAACCCTCCTTCTTTCAATATTTACAAAATATTTCAATACTAAGTACAAGAAAGAACCACATAAAGTCTTGGACTGTCTAGAAAATGTGGATAAAGCAAAAACATTTTGGAGACGCTAAAATGTCTAAGACAATCTAAGAAAAAGAGAAGAGGCAGCGAACATAATTTTCAGTACCGTCTGGGAAAATATGAAGGGTTCTAAAGCAAATAAAAAAATTCCTACTGCGAAGCAGAGCACCAGATTTGTAGTCTTTTGTTTACATCACAAATTTCACACAGTTAACATACGAGAAACGTATTCTTCACTTATCTAACGCACACAAACCTAATTCTATCACATAACTTAACACTAAAAAATACAACGCATAATATCGCACGTTGGGTATATCAGTCGAAATGGCCGTTATATACTAATCAGCAAAATTCTCACCGCTTGTAAGAATCGACCAGTGCCAAGCCAAAAATTGGTGGTGCCCCAAGTGATATTTAACTTTCTTACTTGAACGTCGAATATTTTTTTGACATGTTTCATTTAAGTGTTATATTATAAATATGTCATTTTATTATTTTACTGTTATAAATATTTAAATGAATGTGAATTTACTTTCAATTTATTACTGTATATTTGCGTCCAAAGTTCAGTACACATTTACTTTTTGTGAGTTTTATATGTGCTGAAAGATTAACAATATGAGTAAGATAAATATTTTTATCTAAAATAAATTGAAATATACATATAAAAATGAATCGTAATTGGACCCCAAAAAATCCAATTTCTTAGTTACAAAAGAAGATATTGCATTCATTTTTCTCTTTATCCTGCTCTTAAAATTTAAAACTCAAAAAGCGAAATATTTTTTTAAATATTAAACTATTTGGCGGAAAATAACATTTCTTGTTAAAGGATCATATTTTTAGTTTGAAATTTCACATTTTTGTAGAAAATTTATATTTCTGGTTGAATAATAACTCTTTTTTGACTTCAAAATTTAAAAATGTTGTTGAAAATTAATGAATTTTCTTGAAATTTCATCTTTTTTGGCAGAATAGTAATCTTTTTCGTAAAAAATTTATTTTTTTTTGTGTGAAAAGTTTAACCATTTGGTTATAAGTTAAACTAATTTGTTCAATACAATTTAAAATTTTTTAGAGGCTTAGTATCAGTTTTTAATGTTAGAAAACGGCAGAGATCTCCGTCCATCTTTCACGCGCGCTCTTTTAACTGTGGTAACTTATACAAAGTCCTTCGAACCGAACTAAAAATATTCACAACTTTTCCACAATTCGTCGTGGAGTGAATCTGGCTTCTTACTTAAATTTTATCTGGTAAATACAGAACACTTTTTCCTATACGCTCCAACGTTTTGGTAGCTGTCCAAGACTCCTGGACTGAATTCTACACTTTTTAGAGGATATATTTTCTCTGTGTAAAGACAGGCATAAGAAATTGATAAACAGTTATAGAATTCAACACACGTTTACTCGCTATTTATTATGACACGGCATACTGGAATGGCATTTATATTGGCACTGAACTTTGTTTTTTACACATAAACACTTATTTGTTTCACACTTTTTTTACAGGAACATTTAAAAACTTTTTGCCGTTCCAAGGGATTGCTGCGTAGACACTATCCTTAGTGACATCCTTTTTTTATTGCTGAATTTCATCAACGGTCAAAAGAGTTTCTTTACATGTTAAGAAAAAAAACTACAATCAAAAATAGGGTAATCTTATTAGAAAAATCTTGAATAGTGCCCCCGGATTTTTGAAATTATGATAGAATTTTAAATGAAAAAAGGTCGGTTTTGAGAAAAATGAAAAAAAATAAGTTCAAGGAATAATTTACACGCAATAACTTTTAATCTTGACGCCCACAACTCCCTTTTATTGTTCCCGCAAATGCCCCACAAAATGCAAAATATCAGTTTTTTTAAAATAATGTTGATTAATTTCAAGAATAATATTTCTAACATAACTTAACACATTTCACGATTAACAGGATAAAAACATTGTTTAAATGAATAAAAATGCTATGAACAGTTAAAAAATAATTTTAACAAAAAATATGACTCTTATCAGTCGTTAATTATAGTGTCATTAACTCGAGAAAAAAGTCGAGAAAAATTGTTTTAAAAAAACAAAACTGATTAAATAATTTCCAGACATGCTATATCAAAAATTGTTTGACAGAAATTGTAATTACTTTATAAAAAAAAATTAGTGATGAGAAATATACATTTAGTAATAATTGAAACAATTTTCTCTTTTCAATGAAAGTTTATAATTTTAACTAAGTATTTGAAAAAAACGTAATCAACCTGTATTATTTAAAATGTAGTCTCAAACTATATTAATTTACAATAATCGTTTTAACAATCAGGATTTGTTATCAAATTTTAAAGTATCATATCATGTGAACCTGTTTATTGAAAAATTGTCAAACTGTATATTTATATGTAAATATTTTTAAAATACTAAACAGTTGTTGTCAATCTGCAAAGCATCCAAGCACGAAGTGATCGGGATGACATTTTTAGTTTATTCGGTAAGAAATTGCTGCATTAAAAGATGGTAGAACTGTGAGGTTGTTATGAAAATTATTCAAATAATTTCCAAATGACGTCTGTTTTCAAATACAGTGGTAATAGAACATTAATTTCTCTCGAATTTTCTGCTTGATGCGCAAAATTAATTCTACCCTGGCGAAGAGAATGAACGCAAAGCATACGCTACAGCGTACCCTTATTGAGAATTGTGGTCTACCATTTCGTCACCTGGTGTCGAAAGCTGGAATTAAAAACAGTAGGTACAATTTTAAAGATGTATTTTAATTGTTGCATAACAGTGTTTTTACGATTTCTTTAGAAGTATAAAATAATGATTAAAAACTAAAAACAAATAGTTTAAGATGTAACGAACCGTTACATAGCACCCAGGCCCCCGCGCACACAGGTCCATCGATGTTGCTCCCTTCCACTCACCACCATACAGTGCGCCGACGAGTCGCGCAGACACCGGCTATATATGCAGCTGCGCGACGCAGAAACGGCAGTTCGTCGGGTGCGGTGAACCGAGCAACATCGGGGAACTCTCACCTGGTGCAACTCCTCTGGCCGTCCTACACTCCCAGTAGACGGTCAGACAATCCTCCTCAGCTGCTAGTACCGCTCCTGCTCCCGCACCTCGTAGCCGACTTGGTCGGCGGTCAACGGGTCCCCGCGTGGCCGCCCGTCGAGTGTAGGGTATGTCGGCGTCGGGTGCTCCTGACCGGCCTATCCGCGGCTCCCCTCCTGTTCCAGTTCCTCGTAGCCGACGTTGTCGGCGGTCGACGGTTGCCCCCCTGGCCGCCCTTCGAGAGTAAGGTATGTCGGCGCCAGATGCACCTAAACAGCCTACCCGCGGTTTCGCTCCTGTACCAGTTCTTCATAGCCGACTTGGCCGGCGGTCGAGGGGTGCCCCTGTGGCCGCCCTTCGAGTGCAGGGTACGTCAGCGTCAGGTGTTCCTGCCCGGCCTACCCGCGGCTCCGCCCCTGCTCCCGTTCCTCGAAGCTAACTCAAGGAAGACAACCCCTGGGCGAACTCCAGCCTCCGACGGCAGTCGGGGTCACGACATCCCCCCTCCTGTACCTGACCTGAACCGACCGTGGGGGGCGGGTTCCCCGACTCCTCGCGCAAAGGAGCGATACCTGTATACACAGCTAACCCGACGCCCCTATTTCATTCTGTTTCCAGAGTACGGCCCCAGGACAGCCCTAAGACCTTCGCTCCGGGGCGCTACGCTTGGTACGTTCAGCGCTCCGATCCGTCGCCGTTACCCGACGCGTAGCTTACCGCCTAATAACCACACTCTCACCGACAACACACACATTCTTGTACGTTCGAACCACACCACAAACACCACTTAAGAAAGGCAACGATGCACACACATACACGATCACACTACACACCAACACACATGCGATCACACGACACAACCACACTTAGAGCTTTATTAGTAATGTTTTCTTATAGGAAAATATATTGTTCATCTTTTTATATTCTAAACCGTTTGTTCGTTTTCTTGTAAAACCTGCCTAAACTCCTGAACCCTGGCCAGACTGGAGCGTCCGGAGGGACTATACGCAGACGAAGCGAAACGAACCGTTACAAAGATAAAATTTTCAGCTACTACGGTCAAAAAACACATTTGTTCAAATACGTGAAAAAACCAGGTATGCATCTTTAAAATTGCACCTATTCTTTCTAGTTTGAATTTTTGTCAGCAGGTGGCGTATGATTGTTTAACCATTCTGAATATTTTCCACATGGTATCCCTTTCGTATCATGCAATAAAAACTATTTAAAAAAACTGTAAGATGAACCTTTAATTTATTGTAATTCGGATTCTATGTTAAATTTGCCGTGAGAATGTCACGGAACTATTGTAATATTTTTTTTTTTTAGCATTTTTTTATACATTGCCTGTCATAACATAAGCTGAAGGTGGCATCAAGCGCATCTTCTTCTTTCTTGGATTCGCTTAAAGTGCCCTTCTGGTTTTTAATTTTGTATCTTCTTCATGCTCATTTTGCGTGAGGTTATTCATGAAAAATAGATTTTTTTCTAACTTATATTAATATAAAAAATTATATTAAAAATCACTAATAACATTTTTGGAAAAGCGACGCAAAGGACGAAAAAAAAAAATAAAAGGCAAAAGTTGTTCAAACAAAAAAGATCCACCAGTTTTTTTGAGAAACTCTTGTTCTAAAAATATATAAAAATAAAAAATAGCTGTTTGGAAAAACGAAGGAATGCGCCCTTTTTTAATTATAAAATCAGGACAATAATAATACCTATTTTTAATACCAATGCATTCTATTAATTGCAATAATATAAATTTATTTAAATTATTTATTTTTTAGGGAAGTTAAGAATACAAATTTGTGCAAAATAAGGTGCAAATATTAAAGTAATCATGAAAAATAATTTTTTTTATTATTTTGCTTTATCTGAATAAGCAGTACCAGACCAAGGTACAGCAATGAATATAATATACATTTCACATAATAGGGTTAAACATAATGTAGAAAAGTACACATTTTGGAGAAAGTCGGGTGCAAAGCACGAGATACGTGTTCAGAATGTGTTCGTTAAAGCCGAAGGAGCTTTAAAAAAAGAGAATTCACAATCACCAACTTATAGTTATCGATGTTTTGACATTCAATTTAAGAAGGCTTTTGCACGAGTATAGAAGAAATGCAAACACCGAGTTCTTAGGGCAAGGTAAATACATAATCGAGAGAGAAGTGTGGGATGACGCATATTATCGAGTGCCAATCGCTAAAACTTGCGAGCCGCGTGCGGATTGGGCGATGAGAATGTGACCGCGCAGCGGACACATTATTTTACATGTAAAAATAATTATTTAATAATTTAATCATAAGGAAAATAAGTCTAGTTTTTTAAGGATATGAGAAAAAATTATTTTTTAACAAATAATAAAACAAATGTATGTACGAATTGTAGTACCTGAGGATACTTGGCTGGATTGTATCTATCACACTAATGGTCTCAGTGGTTTATGGTCTTTATCCTGGAAATCTAAGTACTTTCACCAGTTCCATTTACGCATCTCTGGGCCACACAGCTTGGGCAATAGCAGTGGCTTTTATTGTGGTACAGTGCTGTACGGGATCAGCACCTATAATAGATAGTCTTCTATCGCTTAGGCTAATGTATCCACTTTCGAGGCTTACCTACTGTGCCTACCTGGTTCATCCTGTCATTATGATGATTACCAGTACTCAAATGGATGGACCATTCCATTTGCACAATGGCCTTGTGGTAAGCACATTATGTCAATTATAAACATACATTTCAAATTGAAAATAATATGAAGAAGAAGTATATATATTAATAGTTGAGTATACCCATCTCTGCTACTAAATCCACCATTCATTCTTATAAGGTTATCAAGATTATTTACCGAGAAAAACTGCGCAAAAAATTAATATCTTCAGCTTCCTATTATTATAATTAAAATACAACTGTACTAATACCATAATACACTTTGGTGGTAAGCGTGACTCTTCAGTTCTAGCCGAGAATCCGAGAGTTCATATGATAAAAGTGATAAAGGGATTTATGAGAGGCAGTATAATGCGCGGCGTATATACTTTAACTTAATATAGATTCCCGTGTTGTTTATTTAAAAAACACATTCGTTCCACAGAAATTGCTCCAAATCATGTCACTAATCAATCTCTATAGCAATCACCCCAGACGAAGAGCTTCACAAAGCAATGATTTAAATCTCTCAACTCACTCTACTGAGTCTTCATCGTGCATTTTTTATAAGCTACTTATCCCTACAGTTTTATTTCCTAAAGAGTATCTCTTTAGCTTCCTTTACGGTTATATATTTCCTCAAAAAAACTCTTGTGTTTTTATAGCTTTGTATATCTTTTTGAATTAGGGTCTATTTCACACATTTCAACCATACTTTCCTCTGCTTGTCTCTGGGTACGCTACCATTTATTTTACTTCGATATACTTCTTACTTCAATCATTTTTCTTTCATTCTCTTTACATGCCCGAATAATCTCAATATTTCAGTCTTTCAAATTCTATGTCAAACTCTATTCCACATTCTTGGAGAATTCTCTTATGGACTTTTTTTATTATCGTTCTACCGCATGCATTGCGCAGGTATTGCACGTTCACCGCGTTAACTTGACTCATATCCTTTTCTTGTTAGTCCAGGTTAAGCTTATTTGTTATATTTTTACTTTTGGTAATGGCACCTACCCTGCCGATGGTCTTCCCACCCTCGCGTATACGCCTTTACATCTCCACTGTTAACTACTGTTATCTCACCCTTTCCTTAAAAAGCATAATTTTTGTTTTATTTATGTTAATTTCAAGACCTATGTTCTTCATGCTAGTATTTAGTCTGCTCAATATTCTCTGTAAGCCTTTGATTGACTCTACCATAATAACTTTATAATTTCCAAACGCTAACCCACGCACCTCAGGGTCCCGAGAACCATAACATTACGCATCCTAGTCTAACACCTTGCTTAATATCGATCCAGTAACTCAGTTGCCATTTACTTTCATACCCGCTTTTCTACCTGCATGTATTTTTTTTAATACCCTTAAGAGCCACCCATCGATTTCGCACTCTTTCGGAATTGCCAAAGCTTACTTCTATTGACCTTATCAAACGCTTCTTTCGAGATAAAAAATGCACAGAAAAATTAGAATATACACTTCAACTTCTTTCTGTGATTTATCTCAAGCTAGATATCTGATCTGCACCTAATCATCTTGGCATGAATAAACATTGAATTTTCCAGAAAAAAACTAGATTTTCACCAAAAAATATAGACCTGAATTAAAAGTGTAGAGAATAATAATTTTTTTACATACCTTGCACAAGCCAGCATAACTTTGACATTTTCGGGTTTCGCAATTTTTTGCATTTTTTTTGGAATGTTAAAAAAAATCTTCTGTTATAAACATTAGTTCAAATGTGGACACAAAAAAAAATAGTTTACGGCATAATTGAGCACAAACCGAGCACATTTCTGCACAACTTTTTTTTTTAATATGCATTTCGTGCTTGGAAGGTTTATTTTTTAATTTAGGCTACAATTTTGATTTTTTTTAATAGTTTGCAGCAAGATGGATCAGAAGCCTAGCACGATTTAACACAACGATTTTTTTGCTCGAAAAAACAAAATGGCGTTAGTACAATAATTCAGCATTTATATCATCTATTAATAAGAAGTTGTCCTTTTCGCATGTTAAATTAATGGGAAACTTCAGGGTCTTTGGGATCTTAAAGACATGACTCCATTGATCTTTAATTGTCTGAATGAGTTTCGTGATATAATTTGAAATAAAAATGAAAAAAAAAGTTTCTGAAAAACGAAGAATATCATCATTGATAAAGGAAACGTTTACAAATTTTGTGAATATATAAATGGAAACTTTTCAGAATAAAAAATTCTCTAATTATAAAAAATTTGAAGATCTTGAAAAGCAAGAAACCGCAGTCGAAAAGACTTCCAATTTCTCTTGTGAAAAAATTTGAGGGTGGCAACCCAGCCGTTTCCCAGAAAGTGGGCAAAAAGTTTGATAAACGCTGCTCTGATGTACCCTCAACACTCTCACGCATACCGTTTTACCCCATTGACAGATCTTCATCATAACCTCTCCAGCCTTTCCTTCTCTCCACTACCGCTACTATTCATCTCTTCCATCTCTCGCCATTTTACCGCCCCAACAAGAAAAGTAGTAACTACATATTGCATCAAAAATGAATTAAGAAGTTCGTCTTGTTTCTAACACTGTTTATTATTGTTCTGTAAATAAATAGACAGTTTTTGCCCGTAATATTTATAATGTTGCAAAAGTAGTTTACAGCATCTACACCAGATTAGCTGAATGTCGTAACTGCATGAATGCGGATGCGTATGCACATCTGTGTAGTTACGGAGTCCTGAACAGCAAGCGACTGAATTAGATACGAACATCTGAAATCAGCTGTCACGACTAGGCTGCACTGGCAATTTGGTTGTATACATTGTTATCGTGTTGCCTTTTACAGCTAAAGAATTTTAACTTTAAGAACAAAATTTAAAATTGCATTATCAAATTTAGAAAAGGTTTTTTGTATCTTGACATTGAAACTTTATTATGATCTTTATTTTGAAAAGAAACATGAATAGTCTACTTAATTTAAAGAATTTAATTAAAAATAACCAAATCAATCAACATCAAAAAACTTTTCCTTTATTATAATTCTTAAATAAATATCAATTTTTGTACATGTTGTTCCCTCTTTAAGTTAACGTGCCACAGCATCATTCCCAGGGAGAGGGTATATGTCACACGTGATTTTATAATTTAGGAGTTCTTTCTGACCCCAAATCACTGCTCTTATTTATTTTACGTGTGTCATACGCTGTCTTTGTATGCAATATATTTTTATTTATGCCACTTTCAAGAAATGCACTTGAATTTATTAGTTCAATTTTTTCAGTACCCGAATAAAGAATATATTTTTATATTAAGAAATCAGTCAAACTAAAATTTCAGATAGAGTACTGTAGTATTCCTATTAAGAAAATTGTTTTTCCCATATAAGTTTAGTTTAGTATATGTGCGGGTGGTGGGCCCATTTGAGTACCCCTGGTGTTAAATCTATAAAGCCTATTGTGCCATACCCTTAATTATTCACTCTTGATGAAGTCTAGTATGTTAACCACAGATCACGTTATAATTTTCTCAGGTTCTTTAAAATGGACCCCAAAGGTTTTTTATCTGACTCTAGCTAATGCCGGGCACTGTCATAAGATATGCAAGGATGTTTCATCATCACTGCCGCCTTTGCTTCACTCTCTTGGGTGTTTATACCCCATCTTGTTCATGTCGTAGTCCAGGTGGTTCTCCTCATAAGTATCACGACCACTCAACTTACGTTTTTCTTCAGTAAACCCTTGATTTCGCTAGTTTTGTCCATTACGTACGTATGTAACACCCACGATCGTTTTTTTCTGTCGTCAGCGCTGGGTTTGTTTCCAGTTTTCCTGGTGCTTTGTCCGAATCCACCTGCTGATGGTTATCCTGATGCAGGAAGACACTAGTGCCAGTACACTCATTTCTAGAATTGGCAGTATGCTGATTTCGCTTGGAAGCTTAGTGTGTCTAGTCCCCCATGTCTATATATTTGCTCTAACCAGGTGTTCCATCCTGTGAGCCGCCTTATTAGGTATCGCAACACCTAGAGTTTCTTTACAGAACATGAATCCTATCGCCATTGTGGCTAGACTTTGTAATCGGCTAAAGGACAGCCGACTAGATATTACGTCAAATAAAAAGCGTTTTTGCGCATGCAAAACGTCATGACGAACTTCTTGAATTAGGTTTTAACATATTTCGCCTAGTTCAGCTGAGGTCTGAGGTCGCCAGCCTCCCACCACAAAATGACCAGACTGGTCTTTTCCAGATTTGCCAAGAGACGTGACCCTACGTGCCAGAGTACTACAATGCGCAGCGCCGAACTTGATAGTTACCAACATCTGCAGGTGAGCCCCCACCACACTAGGATTGAAAACTCATTCACATATTCCTGGTTGTAATACCCTTCCTCATGCAGCATACAAAGAAGACCGTGCAATGCAATGCAGCACAGGATGTGTGACATCATCGCGGCGCTACTCTCCTGGAGCTATTCTGGAGTGGTATTGGTGAAGGCATCCTCTGTATCCAAGAAGTTGCCCACAGCATACTTTTCCTGTGTTACAGTTGCTACTTTAATTTTATCAAGACAGCATTGTTCATAGTTTATACCAAACAGCCTGCCTAAAACGCTTGCAGTCCTCTACAGATGCCTTTTGAGACAAGGAATGGCGAGGGGGAGGTTGATGAACACAAGGCGGCAAAAATTCAAGACCTTGATTTAGCTTTTTCCTGAAGACTTGATTGTCCTCCAGAAAATGTTTATTTTTTCTGAGCCTCTAGGATTATGGACTAAATTCAAGCTCTCATTAGATACTTGCGGAGATATAAGTACAAAAATATCAAAGTAGCAATAATTGGAAAATTCTTTATTTGAACATTCAAGAAATAATTTTCAATAAAAAACTATAATTTGTAACATTTTAGCATTTCTATATGCTTATGCAAGAGATGGTTAAGATATCGTAATCGAACATTTACTGAAAAGAAATCCAATTTATAATACCGACAAAAAATTTGGGTACATTCTTTTTTTTTATTGTTCCTCACTTCAAACGCAAATATTATTGCAAAAAGTTAATCTATGACTTTGTGATCAGAATCATTACCGAATCCACTTCATATTGAACTGGTTCTACATTTGAAGCCGCACAATCTCTCGGAGACGAATTATGTTTTTTAGAGCTGTGTTTTTGCAGTTGCCAAACAAAAAAATTATTATAAAGTTATACTTATTTGAATTTTGTGCTTTGTTTTAAACCACCCGAAATTTTTTCTTCAAACTTCTATAACTTTTAACTCAATTGAGGGATTTATCGTATTCTTTAACTTTGATGAGCAACATATCTTGTGAGTTTTTTCTGTTCTGAATAATTTTTGTCGCCAGCAGAATTGTTTTACCATACAAAAGAATTTTCTATTTTTTCTCGTAGATAATTACCGATACGAAAAAGTGTTAAAATAAAATTTTGCGTATCTAAAAAAAATTATATAAAAAATACGTATTGTTCTTTTGCGATATCTTTCATCGTTTATGAGAAAAATTCTAAAATTACATTGTCAGGAAAAAAATTTCCCTTCCTCAAAAATGGGTTAGCTCACATAAAGCTTATAGGATGCCTTTCTTCTATTAGAAAACAATTTTTAAAAAATTTTAAACAATAAAAAAGTGTACTGTTCCAAAAAATATTGGTTTCCGTATTTTTCAATTTTAAGAAAAAAATGAAAAAGAAATTCTGGAAAACCCAAACCTTTTTTATTTTTTCTCGCATTGGCCATTTTCGAATGACGCGCTTTTTTGGACGTGCAAACTTTAACCAACATTTTTTCGGATTTGCCTTTGCTTATGAAAAAAAGGATCAAATTCGATAGCATGAAAAAATATATATATATATATATATATTTTTTTAAACAAGGTACAAAATTGAAATAAGCATAACTTCTTTTAAAAAATTGTTTGTCAAATCGGAAGAAGTATATATCACTTAATTTACTCTAAAAAACTATATACTGTAACTATGACATTTAAAATATATTCTATTTCTTGCATGAGGCTTTCAGGCAGCCGGCGAGGCTGGAGCCTCAGATTACGGCAGTTTATTTCATTGTTGAAAAGGATCAGGAAGGGTAGAGCCTCAGGCTATCGTATTTTCATCAAATGCTGATGTTCCTTGATCTGGCAGTGAAAGCTCAAGCCTCCAAGCCAAGCTTGAGGCAAGGTCTTGAATTTCAAAGCATCGAAATTTTTAAGGAAGACCCAAGACGATCAATTCAAGCCGACACGCAAGGCTCGTCTTGTCTTGCCTTGAAAAACATCAAGGAATCGCTGGGCAGCGAAAATGCCACCCTTTGTGCAGCGGCGAGACTACAAGCACCTCATCCCTAATTTCTCGCTCGGCCAGCCTCTCTGGCGTCTTCAGGATGATTAACCTGAAACTGATCGGCCGGAAAGCTTTAGCAGTAGGGTAGCCCACCTTCTCAGGTTTGCAAATGGAGGACACTTCTGCGATCCTTCCATGTCGACGATACGTGTTTTAGGGTGATGTTTTTCCTAAATAGTTTTGTCAGTAGACAAACGAAAAAATTCATGTCCGCTTGTAGGAACACAGCATAGAAGCTATTCGGCCCTGGTGATTTAAAGAAGCAGAAGGACCCGACAGCCCATTCCATCTTCTTAATATGAACCACCTTAGTTGCGAAATTCCATTCGGTCTTCTCCCTTTCTTGGCCCCTGTCTTTCACCTTTCTGCCGCTTTGAGTTCACTGAAAACCCGAGAAGTTGACTTCTATCAGATGATTCAACATTGCTTTTTCATCTTTGGCAAAATCCCATCCTTGCGCCTTATGAGTCCGAGGCGAGCCCCTCCAATCATCCAAATTATAAATTGTGATATTTTTATTGCATTCATCTGGGGTCTTATATATGTCCCAATCTGACAGCAAAACTAGAGTCCGTTATGTATTGTATTAAATTTCGTTCTCTGTGTTTGATGTTTGTGCTCACCCGCACTAAATGGTTGGAGTTTTCATCGCAGCCCAACAGCAGAGGAATCTTGTTCTGCGAACAATGCTGAATTACGGACTCCACATCTTTTTAAGGCAGGGACTTCTTAGCTTAGCCCATAAAAAAGCCAAGGTGATAAACACATGTAACGTTTCTCCGCTACTGCTCCTGACCTTCGTCTTAATGACGTTGAGGTCCCCGGAGGACAGCTTAAGAAACAAAATCGCATCCATACCCTTACCGGCTGTACAAGTCGTTGGCACTTTTTCGCGCGACTCCTTATATATAGAGCCACATCCTCACAAGTTACTAATTCTTTCACTGTATAACCAGGGTTCTTGTATTAGGGCAATACCAGTCTGCACCACTGGCATGTGCATGATGAGAACCACCGAGGCGCCTTTACTCTGGTGCAAAATAATACTACATCATGGAGATTCTGGTCTCCGCCAATGATAGAATAATTCGAGGCATTACCGGACTGTTCTCGTCCTTTCCCCTTGCCTGTAAAACAAGTACTAAGCGAGCTCTTCTTCTGTACCGTACTACCATTCTTTTTCCTTACGTGGAGCCCCGTCAACTATTGTTTCACTGTGGTAACAAGCTTGCTTCCATCGGTATCAGAAGTCTGTATCGCTTCTGATGGGCTGAGCCATAAGAATTCGCCTACGGTTTGTGATGGGTTAAATGAGAGTCGCCTAACGATGCTCTTATTAATTCTATTTTACTTTTCGTGCAGCCCATTTAGTTCCGCGACATACTAGAGGAATAAGGTGTACTGCCTGTGAAGCCTTGCTTGCAGGAGACGGGTCGGCACACTATGGGAGTCGACCTGGCGTCCCAGAGTCTCTGTTCGGACCTCTTCTTTGTCACCCCAGCGTGTCCGCCTCAACTGAGGGGAGCGCGCTGGGCTGTTCAAGAATTTGTTAGCCCTGGTTCCACTCAGCCCTAGATACGGCGATCGCATCGTGACTTCGAAGCATCAGTACTCGCGCCTTCTATATTCCATGAGGCTTTGCTATTACCTCCTGGAAGGATCGCTTCTGAGCTTTGGACCTGCAAACTAGAGTCCGTTAGTTCACAACAGCAGCAACACTTGGCGATGCAGCCCCTCAGATTAATTTATTCTAGATCTATCATAAACAAAATACACAATTTTTTTAAACTTCAAAAATCGATACTAGTCTTTTATAAAGGGTTCAACAATAGTTTTTTTTTTTTTGAAGCAGAATAAATATTTTTTTCTCAACTTCATAAATCGGTACTGGTAGGTCATAAGAAGCTGAAAAATAGGTCAATTAGACCGGATATCGCTGAGTATTATTTTAAATATCAAAAAAGGTTTTCTCATTTAATCGCTGTAAAAGTTTCTTTGTAAATATCTATATTTAAAAAAATACTTCTAAATTGCCGACCTAACTGAAAATCTTATCAGACCACATAATCATTGGAGCTGTTATTCGTATAAAGGGCCCCGGAGAATTTGTATGGGATATGACACTCCACTAAATTGTTTGCAACTTTGCTTCTTGGTACATCGCGATGTGTATAATAAAAGTCCCGCGGAGAATTAAGTTAAGAGAGCATGCATTATTACACTTACACAAGTGCACCCCCCACACACACACACATATATATAATTAAAACTATTTGTCATAAGGACAACCGCAGGATTTCGCTGGGATCGGGTGCCAATCTGAAAATTTGCACCCGATCCCAGCGAAATCGCGGTAAAATTTCAGCCATAACCACGTCTC
>JAAAKG020052511.1:0-42670 GCA_010014905.2 Druon quercuslanigerum
GGTACCGGCTCAGGGATCGAACCCCGGACCTCTGAGGTGAAGTCCGAGCGTCTAACCACTGAGCCACCGAGGCTCTAGAAATTGAGTAATATTATATAGAATAATTATTAGACTAATTATTAGATAAAGAATTATTTATTAGTAGAAGCTACTCTGGCTGCTCTAACATTCCCAATCCTAAATTCAAATGCACGCCTTCCACTTTGTACAACTTACTTACGAATGAAGGGCTATGTTCTGTTTTGTTAGTGGAGATGCTGAGCAATGAAAATCTATTTTACAGCCAGGTAGGCATTTTCCTTTTGAAGATTATCATTGTTATGGCATAAGAGTGTCTTTTCCTGCTAAATTTACTAATCAGCAAAGAAAGTTTTTCGTAACTGGCCAAATTAAAACCCTAAAATTATTTTCCGATCACATTTTCTTCTATCTGATATCAAAGAGTGTAAAAAATTATATTTTCACAATTCAATTTTTTAAAGTATGGGTTTTCTCAGAACAGCAATTTTGATTTTTAAAACATTTATAATAGAAAAAAAATTTTGATATTCGTGAAGAACCGGAAACGATCATTTCAAAACACGATAATAACAGTATAATCAAACTATCCTTAAATAAGTTTCATTAACGTATAGGTGAATAAGTTCTTGTTCTTGTCATGAAAATTAACTTATTTGACTAATCTGAGTTTATTTCACGTAGTCAACAACTAAATTACCGAAATCGTTGTGGATTTTCCCCGAAATTATTTCTGAAAAAATTAGTTCTAAAGTATCCTTATTACTGATTGTCATACGGCTAGACGACAGTCTTCTTTAACGATTATTTTACATAAAAGCTCTGGATTTTGAAATTTATAGAAAATGGAAATCGTCGGAAGTACAACTCGAAATAAAAATTCTATTCGTCAAATATTTGCTACAATGAAACTAAACAAAGACATTGCATGGTTTATCAGACTGGGAATTTTGGCAGTGTCACTCAATTATGTTAATTGTCTTATCGAGGAAGACGATTGACAGGGTTAGATGAGAAACAAAATATTGTCCCAAATTTTTCATCAATGCAAAGCAAATGATGAAAAAATAAATAGTATCAAAGATATTCTTGTTTAATATTTTGATAATTTTCTTACATTGAATCAATGCCTGACAGGAGTCTAAATCCGAATACGAAGACATGTGTTTTTTTTTTGTTTTTTTTTTTTTGACTAAGACCTTTATGGTTTTCCAAGCATCTATTCCTTTAGTGAAATCAACGCTGAGGCATACATACCTTTTTAAAAAGAAAATGCTTATAGTGCAAGTCCCAAGTGCTATTTCAAACTTAGGAATTATTATTACCATCCGTTCATTAGACGTTCTGATTCTTTTTTTTTATTATTTCTGAAATTGAAGTGGTGGATTAAAAATCATTATTCCATTTGTTGAAAACTTTAAAGGCCATAAGTCTCAATAGATTTCCATTCTTTGAAGTGGTAAAGAAAAAAAAGTAATCGGAAACTAATTGTAGGCTATTAATTTGGCGAAGTTTCAACTTGATAAAACAATAATTCTAGGTCGAAACACTTTACGTATTCTGCAACATTATCAGTTTAGAAAATCAACCAGTTACGAAGAACTTAATTCGCTGGTCAGTAATTTGAGCAGGAAAACACACTCTCATGCCATAACAACGATAATCGTAAAAAGGAAAATGCCTACGTAGCTGTAAAACCAATTTTCGTTGCTCAATAGCTCTTCTAACAAAACAGAACATAGCTCTTTATTTGTAAGTAAGTTGTACAAAGTAGAAGACGTGCAATTACATTTAGCATTAGGAAAGTTAAAGCAGCCAGAGTAGCTTCTACAATGTTTCCAAATATTATAACTTTGTTTGTGATACGTCTTTCGACGTCTCACATGCTTCAATGTGCTATAGATTTGAATAATTCGGAGTGGTTAAAAGGCTTAACAAAGTATATCATCCATGATTCTTTAATGCAACAAACGCATTTAATAATTAACGAAAACCTTTTTAAAAGAGAAACCAAAGTCGAGCGAGTTCTTCAGGAAATCAAACCAATCAGACCAAGTATTCACTTTGTTGTACGAAGCGTAATGGAAACAGGAGCCTCGCGGTTTTTAAAATACTTGCAAAATTTACGATTTATTAGGACAAATTTCTTTATAATAATCAATTATGAAGATTTCAAAATTGCACAAAAATCAATACAGTTCATCAAAGACTCCGTTCAAGAAGGTGTTCGACCCAAGTGTTTAATTCTTCAATTTACTGAAGTAACGTCACTTGATCCCATTAAGAAGAAATTTCTTATTAATGCGTGGAATAACCAATTTCTGGATATCTCTATCCTTGAAATTGTTGGAAATTCATCGGAAGTGCAGCACTATAATCCTTTTACGAATATTTTTTCAAGAAAAAGATTCACATCAAAAACACCACTGTTTCCAGACAAACTACTTAACATGAACGGATTTCAGTTAAATGCAGCATGCACTCAGATGCCCCCAAATCTGATCATTCGATGGAACTCAAGTGGCTATCCAGTTAAAATTACCGGTCCTCACCTACGTCTCTTTGAAGTGTTCGCGACGTCCATGAATTTTGAAATTCATCTTCAAACAGGATACGAGGAAGAGCAGCCGGTAAATTATTTATTTGATCGTCTGTTCCTAAACAAAATCCAATTCCTAATGATACGAACAACCACGAATAACTTCTGCAGAGATTCTTGTTTAGCGATTTTGGTAGTCAAATTAGGAAGTTTTAATGCTGTTACAGCAAAAACACAAAATCATCCGATACATTTAGCTGTATGGAGTTTCCTTTCTTTACTATGCCCTATTGCAATATTTTCTGCAATTCTCTGGCTGCTGATATACATTTTAAATCGGTACAGCTCTAATTGGAATCTCTCTTTCACAACGCAAGTTGTTCTTGGTTTCTCCGTTCCAGAGCAACCGGAAAATTGGAAGGCAAGAATCATCTTTGCCTATGTGGTAATTGTGAGTTTCATGTACTCTTCCCAACTTCATGCAATGCTTACGAGCGTAAACTTGCAACTGAAACCTGAATCGGAACTGAACACCTTAGCTGAATTGGATAAATCAGAACTTTCATTGATAATGGAACCAGTGACCCTCAATTGGATGGAGAGTAATATCCAGAAGTTGGATATTGTAAGAAATTCATTAAAATTGTTTTCTTCGACAGAGGAGTGTATTCGTCATGCAATTTCAGATAGGAATGTCAGCTGCCTTATGACGAAAATAACAGCAGATTTTTTTCAAACGTATTTTAGGGATGATCATGGAAAGTCTTTGATAAACATTGTCAAGGAACCTTTTATCGTATCCACAGATGGTTTTTATCTAGAACCAGGATCACCTTATGTAGAGCGATTTTATAAACTTCTACTGCGACTCATCGCATTTGGAGTTTATGATAAAATATATAAAAACTTTGTACCTTGCTCATCAATTTTAAGAGTGAAAACAGAAACGTTAGATAATCTGATGATCGGATACTATCAACTGTTACCAATGCTGTTAACAATACTACTTGTTGGAAACCTTATTTCTTTTATCGTCTTCTTTTTTGAAATTGTCGTTATGAAGATGAGGAAATCCTAATTTTGTTATAACTAATGGAGAGGTCATTATCAGAAGAATGTGTTAACTCGGATTCATTCCTCAGCTTTTGAATTTAATACAATAATTCACTGTATATACTATATTCAGTATATTTAGTTCAACAAATATACCGAATATATGTATACAATTTTTTTAATTATAATCATAGTGAAAGTGTTCATAATTGTATTTTCCATGTGTAAAGTATTGATTTCCTAATAAGTGATGTTACATAGATTTCATGATGATCAAAGTATACACAGGTACTTTATTGTGAAGTGACAATAAACAAAGTTTGATTCTTAATCCAAATGTTGTTTAATAATATTTAATAATGTCTCAGACTGTATCGCATTCCTCGTATTTGTATATAAAAAATTGGTAAATATAAGATGAAAGAGACCAATAATCTTGTATTTGTTTAATACTGACTTAATTGCAAGATATATTATTTCACAAATAAGAACACAGTCAAAATTTACCAAGGAGTCAACATCATAACTTAATTTTTGAACTTTTGTTACATCCTATTTTTTATTTTATAGAAAATTCGATAGAGAACTTAAAATTCATATCTCTGCTGTTAAATGTTGAATAAAAAAATGTATTAATTAATTGAAATGTAAGTTTCTCGCGTTTCATCAATAGTAATTCTAGATTTCGCAATAGCTTTCAAGAAGCTCTAGTGTCTTTTGAAGTAAAAAATTGCTTACAGTCTTTCCATATAAAAAGTTTACATATGATGCAAAATAGTTAACAGCTACCCGTAGTTTATACTGATGAAGGTATCTAACATTTCATTTTAAAAAGATAAAAAAAACCTATGTACATTGAAAGAGTTTTAATTTTTAATGTCATCTATCATAAATATTTCATGCAAGAGTAAATATCAGTAAAAATAAATTGACAAACTTGACAGGTCATAATATTCTTATTAATAATTCGAACGCTGCACACTACATAGGAAACTACTTAGCACACTACGTCACTATCGAAATCATAAACTACGTCGAAAACGACGCAGGAACGACCCATGTATAACTATGCTGGAAATTAAGAGAGTAAACAGCGTAGTATAAGCATCGTTTCCGATGTGATTTCAGACTCAGTTTGCGAAGCTGCATTTTCAAACTAAAATGTGAACTACAAAGATCTTTTTAAATCAAAGTACAATATTTAATTTCCAAATAATTTCAATAGTAACATGTGAAAATAATCCTAAAATTCGTAAACATAATCATTATCAAAATATGTTTCTTCCCACTAGACTCATTACCTTATTGCAATATCATAAAGTTTAAATATATAATTGCTTAAAGCTCTGTTTATTAGAAAAGCAACTTTTTCTAGATAGAAAATTTTACCCATTAGAGGGTTCAACTTTTAAGTCAGGTAACTGAAACCTTGCAAAATGCGTGTAGCTCCACGCTTGAGATTACATAATTCCAGCGCATGCTTTGTAGTTCTTCATATTTAAAAGTATTTTAAACATGAATTTTTGTTGAACCAAGATCTTTTCAAGCATGAAATCAAAATCGAGCGAATTTTTCAGAAAATCAAACCAATTAGAGCAAGTATTCACCGTCTTGTGCAAAACTTATTGACAAATAAAACCACCTGAGCTAAGACAAAGATAATCTTGAGACAAGTAAACGCCGCCTTACCTTTTGTGATCATAAAAGTCATACGAAGGCCAATGTCACGATTCAGTTTTAAGAAATCGATATCTTCGAGATGAACTCAAGACGAAGCATTTTTACTCGGGTTGGTCGGCTGCGGAAAAACAAAATCTAATTTTTACTTATGCGAGTAGCCACAAATAAATTGTGCAGAGGTTCTTGTTCAAAGCTTTTTATAATTAAATCAGGAAGCACTAATCCTCTGAAAGCTGGAATGCAGAATCATCAGAAATATTTGCATAGGAAGAAATTCATTGAATCTGTTTTCATCAATTAAGAAGCATGCTGATCATGCGATCAACGCAGCGGTTTTTGTCAAATGCGTTTCAACGATAAAAATCGAAATTCCTTGTAAACTTTGTGTAGAAACTTGTCTTTATATTAGCAAAAAGTCAAATATTTATTGCAGAATTGGTTTAAATTTCTTTAATCAAAATTAGAATTTATGCATCGTCAGAAGTACCTGGTTTCTCAAAAAAACACTGCCAAGGCTAGCGAAACGTTTCACTGGCGCTGAAATTATCCAAAATCAACATTATAAGAGCGCATTATTTTCATCTTAATTTTTTCCAATCTCTGCAACTTGCTTGAACCACTATAATCTACCCCTGTGTGCCGAAAAACATGGTAGAAATAGCAAAATTATTCGCTGGTACCTACATTATCCAAAATCCACACTATTGGGCCCCATTGTTTTTGTCTTGAATTATTCAAATTTTTACAACAACGTTTTCGACCAAATAGGAACATTAGTTGTCTTGTGACCAAAAAAGCAGCAGATTTTTTTCAATTGCGTTCAAGGAATAAAGAAGGAGCATCTTTAATAAACATTATGATCGGACCTTTTATCATATCAAAAGAAGGATTTTACATAGAACCAGAATTAGCTTATGTAGAGCGTTTTAATGGGCTTCTACTAAGTTCTGATAAAAATTTTTATTGTTGTATATGTAATCTGCGGCACTGTCTATATAATTGGAAATGCCGTCTCTAAACCGACAAAGTCCTAATTTTGTGTTAAATTTTTTACGTTGTTTTTAAAACTACATGTTCCAGTACTAACCGATCATTTATTTTCATAAGCATGCATTGATTTAAAATGAAAAATTATTAAAATATTAGACAAGAATATCTTTGATACTATTTATTTTTTTTATAATTCGTTTTGCATGAAAAATTTTTGACCGTATCTTTTTAGCATCTAACCCTGTTGATCGTCTTCTTTGATAAGAAAATTTACATAATCAAGTGACACTGGCAATATTGCTAGTCTAATAAACCATGCAATTTTCTTGTTTACTTTTATTGTAGCAAATATTTGGCAAAAAGAATTCATTATATAATTATTTCCATGAAAAAACGAACCTCGGATTATTGAAATTTGCTCATTCACTGTTCTTATTTGTAGGGTACGTACAATAAACTCACATGAGTCAAATCAGTTAACCTCTTATGATAAGAACTAGAACTTATTGACCTTCACGTTAATGCAACTTATTTTAGGATGGCTCGATTACACTGTTATTATTGTGTTTTGGAATTCTCTTTTCCTGTTTTTCACGACCAACAGAATGTTTTTCCATCATGAATTTAAAAAAAATTAAAATTTCTGTTCTAAAAAAACCCACACTTTAAAAAGTTTATTTTTTAAAATATATTTTTTTTTCCACTCTTTGCAGTCATTTAGAAGAAAAAGTGATCAGAAAATAACTATTGGGCTATAATTTGGCAAAGTTTCAACTCGATAAAAAAAATAATTGTAGCTTAAAACACTCTTAGTATTCTGCCACATTATCAATATACAAAATCAACCAGTTACGAAGAACTTTCTTCACTGGTCAGTAATTTGAGCAGGAAAACACACTCTCATGCCATAACAACGATAATCGTAAAAAGGAAAATGCCTACGTAGCTGTAAAACCAATTTTCGTTGCTCAGCAGCTCCACTAACAAAACAGAACATATCCTTTCATTTGTAAGTAGCTTGTCCAAAGTAGAAGAAGTGCATTTAGATTTAGCATTGGGAATGTAAGAGCAGCCAGAGTAGCTTCTACAATGTTTCCAAATATTCTAACTTTGTTTGTGATACGTCTTTCGACATTTCAGATTTTTCAATGTGCAATCGATTTAAATAATTCTGAGTGGTTAAAAGGCTTAACAAGGTATATCAGCCATGATACTTACACGCATCAAACGTGTTTAATAATTAACGATAACCTTTTCCAAAAAGAATCCAAAGTCGAGCAGATTCTCCAGGAAATCAAACCAATCAGACCAAGTACTCACTTTGTTGTAGGCAGCGTTATGGAAACAGGAGCCTCGCGGTTTTTAAAATACTTATCGAATGTACGATTTCTAAGGACAAATTTCTTTATAATAATTGATTACCAGGATTTAAAAATTGCACAAGAATCAATACAGTTGATCAAAGACTTCATACAAGGAGGTGTTCGTCCCAAGTATTTAGTTCTTCAATTTCCTGAAGTAACGTCACTTGATCCTATTAAGAAGAAATTTCTAATTAATGCGTGGAAGAACCAATTTCTGGACGTCACTTTCCTGGAAATTGTTGGAAATTTATCAGAAGTGCAGCACTATAATCCTTTTACGAACATTTTTTCAAGAAGAAGGTTCACATCAAAAACCCTACTGTTCCCAGACAAACTACTAAACATGAACGGATTTCCGTTAAATGCAGCATGCGCTCATGCGCCCCCAAATCTAATGATCCAGTGGGACTCACGTGGCAATCTAGTTAATATTACCGGCCCTCACCTACGTCTATTTGAAGCTTTTGCGAAGTCCATGAATTTCGTAATTCGTCTTCAAACAGGATACGGAGAAGAGAAGCCGATAACTTATTTATTTGATCGGCTGTTCCTGAACAAAATCCAATTCTCACTAATGCGAACAACCACGAATAACTTCTGTAGAGATTCTTGTTTAGCAATTTTAGTAGACAGATTAGGAAGTTATAATGCTCTTACAGCAAAAACACAGAATCATCAGATGCGTTTAGCTGACTGGAGTTTCCTCTCTGCACTATTTCACATTTTAATATTTTCTGGAATTCTCGGGCTACTGATATACATTTTAAATTGGTACAGCTCTAATTGGAATCTCTCTTTCACAACGCAAGTTGTTCTTGGTTTCTCCGTTCCAGAACAGCCGGAAAATTGGAAGGCAAGAATCACTTTTGCCTATATGGTAATTGCGAGTTTCATATACTCTTCCCAACTTCATGCAATGCTTACGAGCGTAAACTTGCAATCGAAATCTGATTCGGAACTGCACACCTTATCTGAATTGGACAAATCAGATCTTTCATTAATAATGGAGCCAGTGGCATTTAATTGGATGGAGAGTGATATCCAGAAGTTGGATATTGTAAGAAATTCATTAAAGTTGTTTTCTTCGGCAGAGGAGTGTACTCATCATGCAATATCAGATCGGAATGTCAGCTGTCTTATGACGAAAACAGGAGCAGATTTTTTTCAAGTATATTTTAGGGACAAGCATGGAAATTCTTTGATAAACATTGTCGAGGAACCATTTATCATATCCACAGAAGGATTTTACCTAGAACCAGGATCACCTTATGTAGAGCGATTTTATAAACTTCTACTACGACTCATAGCATTTGGAGTTCATCGTAAATTATACAACAATTTTGTATCTAGCTCATCAACTTTAAGGGTTAAAACAGAAACGTTAGATAATCTGATGATCGGATACTATCAACTTTCACCAATGCTTTTAACAATACTGCTTGTTGGAAATCTCATTTCTTTTATTGTATTTATTTTGGAAATTATCGTTATGAAGATGAGGAAATCCTAATATTGTTTTAACTAATGGACAGGTCATTATGAAAAGAATGTGTTGGCTTGAATGGATTGCTCAAGTCAATTTTTTGAATTATTATCATAGTGAAAATGTTTTTAATTGTATTTTTAATATGTAAAGTATTGATTTCTGAATAAGTGATGTTGCATAGATTTAGTGATGATCAAAGTGTATAGAGGTACCTTATCGCATTCCTCGTATTTGTAAATACAAAATTGTTAAATATAAGATACAGGGTACCAATACGCTCGTGTTTGTTTAATACTGACTTTATTTTAAAATAACCTATTTCACAAACATGAACACAGACAAAAGTAAACAAGGAGACCACATCATAACTTAATTTTCTTATATAATTTGTTTTCTTATGATGCAAACTAGTCAACAACTACCCATTCATGCTGCTCAATGTATATAATATTCTCTTTTAAAAAGATTAGTGAAAAACATATTTGTATTGAAAGGGTTTTAATTTTGTATGCTATCTATCTCAAATATTTAATGTAAGAGTAAATATAAGAAAAAATAAATAAAATAGTTGGGCAGGTTGAAATATTCTTATTAATGATTCCAACGCAGAATACTATATAGAAAACTACTTAGCACACTACGTCATTAACGACATCCTAAATTACGCCGAAAGCGACGCAGGATCGAACGCTGTATAACTATGCCGAAACTTGGGATAGTAAACGGCGTAGTATAAACATTTTTTCCAAAGTGATTTCAGACTCAGTTTGCGAAGTTGCATTTTAAATCGAAAATTTCATCTAAAAAGATGTTTTCTATAATTAAAAACAATATTTAATTTAAAAATAGTTTCAATAGAAACCTGTGAAAATAATCCTGAAATTCATAAACATAATCATTATCAAAATATGTTTCTTCCTAATATACTCATTACCTTTTTGCAATATAATCAAGTTTAAATATATAACTTCTTAAAACTCTGTTTATCCGAAGTGCAACTTTTTCTACATCTAAAATTCCACCATTAGGGGGGGGGGGGTCTACTTTTTAGAAAGAGAACTGACAACTAGCGACACGCTTTAAGTGCCACACTCGAGGTTACACAAGTCCAACACGTATTTTGTAATACTTCAGATTTAAAAGTATTTTAAACATGAATTTTTGTTAAACCAAGACCTTTTTAAAGGAGAAACCAAAATCGAGAAAATTCTTCAGAAAATCAATCCAATTAGAGCAAGTATTTACCTTCTTGTGCAAAACTTATAGGAAAAGAAAGCAATGCGGGATTTGTAATACTTTCCAGCAAAAATTAAGCACTACACAAGAAACAATCATGTTACTAAAGTAAAGTTGCTGAATCCGATCTAAAAGAAATTTTTTTATTAAATTATGAAATACGAATAAGTAAATGCAACAAGTTATCTATTTTCCGAGTAAAAATCCTTCGATTTTGTTGCGTCTTAAATTTCCCCTAATGAAAACATCATAAAGTCGAAAAGTTCAACTTAAGAATGCCTCTGTTTCGATATTGAGCCAGACTTTAATTTATGTGCTGAAAACTACTTTCTATGTCTTAAAGACGTATATAGATGCCTTGAGTCGAATTTGTGTAACTCTAAGACAAGCGGATTGGAATTTTGAGTATACACCAGTCCTAACAAAAAGGATCATTCTGATTTTCCCCGCAAGTGTTTTAGCATATTTTTCACACTTAGTGTTGTTTTTTAGGCTATTAACCAGTGAAAGCTTGGCACCTTTAAGAACGCTGATAATAAGGACGATTTATTTAACAGATGATTCGAGGTACAATCGTCGCAACTCCCTTACAAGGTCTCTATACCTCTCTTTCTTTTCATTCTCCTTGGCTATGATGTTTTTGTCAGCTGGTGATGAAAATTCGATAACGAACATGGTTCGCTTCTCGCAGTCAAGGAGAACTATCTCAGGCCTCGAGTGTCCAACAGAAACAATTGTCGAGAATATAAAGTTCCAGTGTATGCGGCATTTCTCATTCTCGGCAATTGACTCTATTTTCCTAGGAGCGTTTAGCTGAGCGATATTAAGGTTAATGCCGTAAGAGTAACAGAGATGGTAAAATACATAGGTGACCTTGTGCTTTCGATTTGCAGGTTTGCCGCAAAGATACCCATGGGCACGGCAAAGTGCTAGAGATAATGGCAATAATGTGAGGCAAAAGAGGAGTTGGCTCAGGGAGTCGCCCTGTAAGACAACTCTTTGGAAAGTGAATTTGTTAGTTGTCACGCGATTTTTTCTAGATGAAGTTGTAAATCTGGTTTTTCAAAGTGGCATCAATCTCTCTATGCACCTCACGATTTACGGATGGACCTTTGGGCTTTCCAAAACACAGATGATAAGTTTATGGGAGATCAAAAAGAAAGCTTTCCGGTAATCAATACAGGCCATCGATAGGTCACGCTGGTAGGATGCTGCATCTTTGCAGACACATCTATCGATAAGCAGATTCTCCCAACATCCTGCTACGCCCTTCTTTATGTCGCGTTGTTTATACCCCTCTTGCCACACAGGTCCGATTGCTCGAACAAATCTATCATTTAGGATAGCTGTAAATATCTTATAAAGTGTGTTCAGACAATTGATTGGCCTGTAATTCTTTGGGCCGGCTAAGTTGCCTTTTTTCGGCAGAAGTACTGTGCATGCAGTCGTGCCGTGTAATTCTCTCGTTCAGGGGTTACACTCGCATCGTAATATTGTAGCAAGTCGTGATTTTGTCGCTCCGTGCACCTAAGAGCCCCAATATTCCGCCGATCAATTGCATTGAGTCCAACTTTTTCGGCTCCCCCAGCCCTAGAGTGGTTTTGTGGTTTAAACCGCACTTACTACAACTATGTTTGGTGTTATCATTGCTGTTCCTACGATTATCTAGGGAAAAGGGTTTGTCCATCCTTGTAGAGTTTCGAAAACATGGATAAGGCTGCGTACTCTAAAACATCGCCTGGTATCTCGATTTATTGTTCTTGACAGCTCACCCAGTTGCTGTTCAGCTTTTGGCACGGTTTGCACACCTCCGCTTGGGGGTTAATTCCTTCCGGACCACCCCTGGACAATTGTCCGCGACTACCTATTATATATTAAATATATGTATATAAATTTAATCAATCTACGAACGGATTTTCATTTGTATTATACTGGTTTGGTAAGGATACGGATCCACAGATTCTAAATTGTTAAATGAAAACCACCTAAGCCAAGCATATTCGTGAGAAAAGTAAATGTCGTCTTACTTCTCGTGATCATAAAAGTAAGCCAAAGGCTAATGTCTCGATTGAGTTTTGAGACATCAATGTCTTGGAGACGAACTCAAGACATCATTAAGTCTAACACAAGTCAAAGCATTTTTACTCGAGTTGTTCAGCTGCGAAAAAAAATCCAGTCTTCACTTATGAGAGTATCCACAAATAAATTCTGCAGAGATTCTTGTTCAGAAAATTTCATAATTAGAGCAGGAAACACTAATGCTCTGAAGGCAGACATTCAGAATTAACAGAAACATTTGTCTTTTTGGAGTAGTAAAAAAATATTAAAAAAGAGCAGTAAATTTCCTATTTAATCGTACATTCCACAACTAGATCCAACTGGTTTTTTAAGAACTATCACAACAAAGTTCTGCGACGGCAGAAATACAGAATCATCAGATAAGTTTCACTAAATTGAATTTCCTCTATTCAATGTGCTCTGTAGCAATATTTTCTGGAATCCTTTGGCTGCCTATGTACGTTTAAAGTTGCTACAGAAATCACTGAAATCTTTATTTCATGATGCAGGTCGTGCTCGGTTTATCAGTTTCTAAACACCCAGAAAATTGGAAGGCCAGTATCTTTGTAATCAAATTATATTTGAATGGAAAATGCTCGGACTTGGAAGAGGCAGGCCAAAAAAACACCAATAATTATGGCAATGAACAGGACTTAGGTTTATTTATCCTGGCATAAAAAACCTCCACTCAGTGAGTGGAGGAAAATGCCTTTACAGTTCTAAACTTATAACTGCGAAGCAAAGTCAACACAAACTAGTTCATACAAAACAACAACCCAGCGGTGATTCATAGTACTGATCCAAATAAGCGGTGATCCACATGACTGATCCAATAAGTGGTGATCCACATGACCATGATCTATCATCAAAGCGGAGATGCACCTGAAAATGATCCAAAATCTCGCGATGATCCATCGTACAACGGCAGCACTTCTCACTTGATATCACATTCGCCGATTCATAACATTAGGCACAGCTCGAGAGCACACCACCATATCCAAAAATGTAACGAGGCACAACACAGATCGAGAAGGATCAATGTACACCCGAAATCCGAACGAGGTCGCTGTGTCGGTGGGTTAAGCGCACATGAAAAGGAGTACAAAAGGGAGAGAAAAGGGATTATACTGTTATGATTATGTTTTGAAATAATTTTTTCCTGTTTTTTAACGACTATTATAATTTTTTCGTTTATGAATTTTTTTTTAAATCAAAATTGCTGTTCTCAAAAAACGCACACTTTTAAAAAATTATTTTTTTAAATATAATAACTTTCCATTCTTTGCAGCCAGATAGAAGACAAAGTAATGGGAAAATAATTTTAGGGTTGTAATTTGGCCAAGTTTCAAATCGATAGAAAAAAATAATTCTAGGTCGAAACACTTTTAGTATTCTGGCGCATTATCAATTTACAAAATCAACCAGTTACGAAAAAGTTTCTTCGCTGGTCAGCAAATTGAGCAGAAAAACACACTCTTATGCCATAACAACAATAATCATAAAAAGGAAAATGCCTACCTGGCTGTAAAACCAATTTTCGTAGCTCAGCAGTTCCACTAACAAAACAGAACATAGCTCTTCATTTGTAAGTAAGTTGTACAAAGTAGAAGACGTGCATTTGGATTTAGCATTGAAAATGCTAAAACAGCCAGAGTAGCTTCTACAATGTTTCCAAATATTATAACTTTGTTGCTGATACGACTTTTGACATTTCAGATTCTTCAATGTGCAATCAATTTAAATAATTCAGAGTGGTTAAAGGGCTTAATCACGTTTATCCGTACTCACTTTGTTGTACAAAGCGTAATGCAAACAGAAACCTCACGGTTTATAAAATACTTGCTGAATTCACGATTTTTCAGGATTTGAAATTTGCACAAGAATCAATACAGTTGATCAAAGACTCCGTACAAGAAGGTGTTCGACCAAAGTGTTTAGTTCTTCAATTTCCTTAAGTAAAGTCACTTGATCCCATTGAGAAAAAATTTCTTAATAATGCGTGGAATAACCAATCTCTGGATGTCACTCTCCTTGAAATTGTTGGAAATTCAACAGAAGTACAGCACTATAATCCTTTTACGAACATTTTTTTGACAAGAAGATTCACATCAAAAACACCACTGTTCCCAGACAAACTACTAAACATGAACGGATTTCCGTTAAATGCAGCATGCGCTCAGATGCCCCCAAATCTAATCATCCGGTGGGACTCAAGAGGCAATCCAGTTACAATAACCGGCTTGCACCTACGTCTATTTAAAGCTTTCGCGACGTCTATGAATGTTGAAATTCATCTTCAAACAGGATACAGGGAAGAGAAGCCGATAAGTTATTTATTTGATCAGCTGTTTCTGCATAAAATACAATTCTCACTGATACAAACAACCGCGAAGAACTTCTGCAGAGATTCTTGTTTAGCGATTTTGGTAGTCAAATTAGGAAGTTTTAATTCTGTTACAGCAAAAACGCAAAATCATCCGATACATTTAGCTGAATGGAGTTTCCTTTCTGCACTATGCCCCACTGCAATATTTTCTGCAATTCTCTGGCTGCTGATATACATTTTAAATCGGTACAGGTCTAATTGGAATCTCTCTTTTACAACGCAAGTTGTTCTTGGTTTCTCCGTTCCAGAGCAACCGGAAAATTGGAAGGCAAGAATAATATTTGCATAAGTGGTAATTGTGAGCTTCATATACTCTTCACAACTACACGCAATGCTTACGAGCGTAAACTTGCAATCGAAATCTAATTCCAAACTGAACACCTTAGCTGAATTGGATAAATCAGATCTTTCATTGATAACGGATCTAGTAGTCCTTAATTGGATGGAGAGTGATATCCAAAAGTTGCATATTGTAAGAAATTCATTAAAGTTTTTTTCTTCGACTAAAGAGTGTACTCATCATGCAATTTCAGATAGGAATGTCAGCTGCCTTATGATGAAATCAGCAGCAGATTTTTTTCAAATGTCTTTTAGGGATGAGCATGGAAAGTCTTTGATGAACATTGTCAAGGAACCTTTTGTCATATCTGCAGAAGGATTTTATCTAGAACCAGGATCACCTAATGTAGAGCGATTTTATAGACTTCTACTGCGACTCACAGCATTTGGAGTTTATGATAAATTATATAACAATTTTTTACCTAGCTCATCAATTTTAAGGATAAAAACAGAAACTTTAGATAATCTGATGATCAGGTACTATCAACTTTTACCAATGCTTTTAACGATACTACTTTTTGGAAATCTCATTTCTTTCATTGTATTTATTTTTGAAATTGTCGTTATGAAGATGAGGAAATCCTTATTTTGTTGTAACTTAAAGAGAGGTCATTATGAAAAGAATGTGTTGGCTTGAATTCATTGCACAATTTTTGAATTTAATACAATAATTGATTATATTATCATATTAATTTATTATTTTTATATTTAAAATTTTTTTATTATTATTATATTAATTTTTTGAATTATAATCATAGTGAAAGTGTTTATAATTGTATTTTCCATATGTAAAGTATTTATTTCTTAATAAGTTATATTGCATAGATTTAATGATGTTCAAAGTGTACATATGTACTTTATTGTGAAATGAGAATAAACAAAGTATGATTCGTCTTCTAAATGTTGTTTAATAATTTTTGCATAATATCTTAGACGTAATAATACGCTTGTATTTGTTCAATACTTTCTTCATTATAATTTATTATGCAAAAGTGAAAACTTTAGACCCCTCTACATTAAAAACCGGTTGATAAGTATATCTCTGATCTGTTGAATTGATATAGAAACTAGTAGTATAATTTAGCCAAGTTTCAACTTGATAAGAAAACAGTAATTTTATTTAGGAACACTTGACGTATGCTACCATGTTATCAGTTTGCAAAATCATCGAGCTTCGATGAACTTTCTCCATTGGTTTGTAAACTGAACAGGAAAACCTTTTAAAGCCTTTTAAGTTACTTTTGCGTAAATTTGAGAAGACGAAAGTTGTTTCAATATTTTAATTTCAATGCTACAGCAACTAAACTACTGCACACTGGTTAAAGGGTGTGGCAAAGTATATCGTCTAAAATGTTTCCACGCCGCAAACACTGCTTATAATCAACGAAGGTCTTCTCCGCAATGAAACGAAAATTGAGAAAATTCTTCAGAAAATCAACCCAATCAGACTAAGTAGTTGACAGTAGGTTTACGACTAACGTGTTTAGTTCTTCAATCTCCTGAAGTAACGTCACTTGATACCAACGAGAGGAAATTTCTTGTTAATACATGGAATAATCAATTCATCGACATTACTATCCTTACAATTGTTAAAAATACATCAAGAGTGCACTAATACAATCCATTTACGAATTCTTTTTCGACGATAAGATTCGCATCATAAACGATAGGTGATAGGCGATTTCTTTGAAACGTATATCAGGAATGAATACGGGAATTCTATGATAAACATTGTGGACGAACCTTTCATCACATCGACTCAAGGATTTTATCTAGAACCAGGATCACCTAATGTAGAGAGATTTTATAGCCTTCTACTGAGAGTCGTGGCTTTTGGAATTTTTAAAAAATGGAATAGCAATATTGTACCAAACACCTTATATTCGAAGAAGAAAGAAGAAGCTTTAGACCATTTAATTATCAGATACAATCAACTTGTATCTTTGCTCCTAACTATTCTTTTCGTTGGATATTTAGTTTCTAGCATGGTTTTTATTATTGAATTATCTTGGTAAAGATAAATAAATCCTAATTTTGTGGTGCGATGTGAAGAAGTTATTATCAGAAAATCGGTTCTACTCTGCTTCATTGTTACATTGTTAAATGTAATAAAATAAATTTAATTAAATATCTATACATTTTTATGTTCTATATTCTTCTAACATTTTGTAAGTTCTATTGCTTCAGTCTCGAATTCTTACCAATTTGGTAACAAACTATATTTTGCAAACCCGAGCTTAAAAATTGGTTTTAAGGATATTTTTCAGCATACAGATGCAGCCTTTAGTTCAAGTGCATTATATATTCTAAAATTTTCATTATAACAGAAAAACTGATGTACAGATGAGCGTTTATCATTTTTTAAACATAATTATATTGATAATTTATATGAAAGGATTTTTTTAATATAATGTATTAATTTACACAAAATAAGATTAAACATATATAATAATAGTTAATGTGTACGTAGGTTAATTAGTGATTATGTTAATTAAATAAATAATCTAATAAATAACAAAACAATTAATTAATTACCTATAATAAATGCAATTCTTATTTTTCTTCTTACATTAAACTCGATGGAAATTTTTAAACACATGCATTTGCTACAAATTATTAAACAATTTTTTATCAAATTGAAATTTGATTCTGCGGCTCAAAATTTAGTAATATTAATTTAATATTACGGCATTTTGTAAATAAAAGAAGAGATTTTAATTTTTAATTCTGAATAAGTTACGTTAGCGTTCAGTGTCTACCGGCCCATCACCACTCTAAACAGAATTTTATACCATGTTGCTATCTTATTATAACCATGTCCAAGATCTGGCTTATAGCTAATATTCCAACTAGTCTGATAACAATTGATTATTACACACTTTTTCTTGGAGATAGAGATGAGAGAAGAGAGAGCGGGGTCTGTTTCTGTATTCATGACCATTATGCAAACGGCTTAATGGTGTAATAATAGAAAAAAATAATCTTCGACTCATGACAGCATGTTGGTGAGAGTGATTTTCAAACAGTTTAACAATTTTTTAAATTTTTTAAACAATTCAACCCCATGATACCATCCACCAGATTGATCACACTAGTGCATGGATTGACTTGATGTTTGTTGATCATCTAGACAAGGTGTTTTCTTTTTCTCAACACTCAATATCATTTTTCTTAAACCACGAACTTATTAGCAATCAATACTAAGTCTCCTTTAATCCCTTCTTTACTATATCTTTAATATCAATAATCTCACAAATATAAATAATTTCGAATTTCTTGAGAACCTCTTTGCTTATGACTGGAAAAGCACTCCTCTGATTGCTCGTTATATCAAAGATTTTATGAAAGAAAGTTGTAGAAAACGTAGATTACCTAAAAGAACCAATAATCGTATTAGCAAAGTTAAATTTCGAAAAATACTTATGATAAAACTGTCTCTTCTGCAAACCTTTTAACAGCTCTTACCATAAAATCCACACTTCTTTCAAACAGCACTCCTTTCTCGTTCTAGTTCTTTCTGCTTTTGATGATATTAAATTAATTTTTTCTGCCATATCATAAGAAACCCTGAATAAAAAATTCTTAGAGGTAAAATTAAATGCTGAGGGTTCTTCTGATATTTTAATCAAAATTATTCACCTAACTTTACCAGTCATTGGTTCTCTTCTCTTGCAAAACCATAACGCTTCTTTACAGGTAGGAATATTTTCTGATATCTGGAAAGAGCTGATTATTCGCGCTGTTCCTTAAAAAAGTAAGCCTACCTCTCACAAAGATTTCTGTCTCTATTTTTTATCAGAAGCTTGATGTACACCTTGAACCTGCTATTAGCTAGGTTTAAATAACTTTATCTGTCAAATACGTTCAAGTGTGGTGTCCTTAAAGGTTCCATGCTTATACCTACCTTTTTAAATATTTATCCCTACATCTAAGCTTTGAAAAGAACTTCCACACTGCAACTGTCACAAATATGCTGACAACTTCAAGCTTTACCTCTCTGGTCCTATTTCCACTTAAGAGCTGACTTTAAGAGGTCCAGGTGGATATGAATTTTGTGGTGCAGTGGACCTTGACAAACCGTCTCACACTTACGCCTGTTTAAACTAAAGCTTAAATCATAGGACCTGCTTCCTCTTTTTCACTTGGAACAATTGCAATCTGTCCTCCTCTCTTGATCGATGGGCGTCTCATCCCCTTTGTCCTTCCCCTTTAAAATACTATTCTTTTCAACTTTGAATAACAATTTTTAATTTGTAAATATAGTTAGTATTGGTATAGAAAATTATTTCTGTGTGTATCGCTGTGGCAACTAATACTATGGTAGCAATCTTATTTAAATTGAGATGCATGTGAAGGCTGTTAGTTTATTAGCGCAATGCAAAAACTTTCTGAACTTATGTAAGCATTATCTTCTGAAATTTACCAATCCCGTTATACATATGTTTTAATTACTTTCTGCAAATTGGAAGTTTGCAATATATACAAGCTTCGAATAACTTTCACCGATACTTAGTAAATTGAGCAGGAAAACACATTATTGTACCTAAGCTGTTTTAGAAAAAATTAATTTTTCTAATCATGGAAAAAGCAATAAATAATCGTAAAAAAGAAAATACATACGTGTCCTTCCGCAAATAACATTTAATAACCATTTTTGCAGCCTAGCAACTTTAACACATAAACAGAATATGACCCTTCAGTTAAAGTTAAGGTATCGGATATAGTAGACGTGTAAATGCCTTTGACGTAACGTTTGCAAAAATTTCAAAAAGGAGAGTTGCTTCCAAAATGCTTCGTTCCATACTTCCGTTATTGTTGGTATTTCTTTCGAAATCTAACGTTCTTCAATGCGGAAGCAATTTAACTACTTTACGTTGTTTAAAGGGTGTAATAAACTATATTACACATGATTCTTTCACGCATCAAACACTTCTAATAATCAACCAAGATATTTTCTACAAAGACACTCAAATTGATAGAATTCTTCAGAAAATTAAACCAATCAGACCAAACATTCACTTTCTCGCGCGAAACCTAACGGAAGCAAAAGAACTACCGCAATTGGAACATTTGATAGATTTACAGTTTGCAAAAACAACTTTTTTTATAATTATCGATTATAAAGATTTAAAAATTGCACAAGAAACAATTAGGTTGATCAAAGCTTCGTTAAGAGGACGTATTCGACCAAAGTGCTTAATTCTTCTATTTCCTGAAGTAATGTCACTTGATACCAACGAGAAGAAATTTCTGATTGGTGCATGGAATAATCAATTCCTGGACGTCACTATCCTTAAAATTGTTGGAAATACATCAAGAGTGCACCACTACAATCCATTCACGAATTCTTTTTCGACGAGAATATTGGCATCGAAAACACCACTCTTCCCAGACAAGCTACGAAATATGAACGGATTTCAGTTAACAGCAGCATGCGAGCACTTTCCTCCCGATATCTACATCCAATGGAACTCAACTGGTTATCCAATTAGCATTTCCGGCCCTTCACTACGCCTTTTTAAAACTTTCGCGGCGTCCATGAACTTCAAACTTCATCTTGAAATACTAGATGGAGAAAAAAAGGAACTAAAATATGTATTTGATCAAATGTTCGAGAACAAAATCCAAATATCGCTAATCCGATCAACAACAACAAGATTCTGCAAAGAATCTTGTTTAGAATCTTTCACAACTAGAAAAAGCAGTTTGAATGCTGTGACAGCAAAAATGAAAAATCGTCGGATAAATTTTTCTGTATGGAGTTTCCTGTATTCGCTATGTCCCATTGCAGTATTTTCTGTGATTCTCTGGCTCCTGATGTACATCTTGAAAAGGTACAGCAATGACTGGAATCTTTTGTTTACGGTACAGGTTGCATTGGGGTTAACTGTTCCTCAAGAACCGGAATATTGGAAGGCAAGGATCATATTTGCCTATATGGTAATTGTGAGTTTCATGTACTCTTCGCAACTTTATGCAGTGCTTACGAGCGTAAAATTGCAATCGGAATCTGATTCGGAACTGACAACCATAGCTGAATTGCACAACACGGATCGTTTATTGATACTGCACCCAATAATGATCAATTGGATGGAGTGGGATGTCCGAAAATTGAGCATAGTAAGAAATTCAGTGAAGCGGTTTTCTTCACCAGAGGAATGTGTTCAGCATGCAATTTCAGAAAGGAACATCAGTTGTCTTATGCCGATATCAGCAGCAATTCTTTTTCAATTGCATTCTAGAGATGAAGATGGAAATTCTTTATTAGGCATTGTAAAAGAACCTTTTGTCATATCAGCAGAAGGATTTTACCTAGAGGCAGGATCACCTTATGCAGAACGATTTCATGACCTTCTACTGAAACTTACGGCCTTTGGAGTTTTTGATAAATTGTATAACGCTTATGTACAAAACGCGTCGATTTCAGTGATGGAAAAAGAAGCATTAGACGATTTAGTCATCGGGCGAAATCAACTTCTGTCAGTTCTTGTAACAATTCTTTCTTTTGGGTATCTGATTTCCGGCGTCGTTTTTATGATTGAAATTATCGCTGCAAAAATACTAAGATCATAATTTGGTGGAACATTGTAGCTTATAAGAGTAGGGCGATGGTCGTGGGGGCTAAAGCGCTGGCTTTGGACCCACTCTGTCGGCTTGCGGGTTCGATTCCTGCCTCGCACTCTGGAAGAGCCTCGGTGGCCTATGCGGTGAACACTAGCCTAGCAAGGGAGTTGTTCAACTCTGGAGAGTCGTGGGACCGGTACCTCTAGAGAAAAAGGTTCTCTAAGTACTTTAAGCTGTTGCTCTTGGTGGTGTGGAATCCACCTTAAACTGTAGGTCCCCCTCCCACCACCAAGTAAGTGTGTGGGAGGTGTGTTAAGGAATAGTAAGAAGGTGCAAGAAAAATGTAAACCCTTAGGGGACACATTAGAAGCTTCTAGCTGGTAAATTGTGGCTTCTACAAAATCGATAGTTAATGGATGTGAAACCTTTAGAAATCGTGTTAAAGGATATACATGCAGAACATTTAAAAATCCTTTTAATTGGATTAACGCTGATCGAGATGTAACTAGTTTTTAAAGAAAGAGGTATTATTCTCCAGATATCTCTCGCTGATTCACATTTTCTAAAATTGTAAAAGCCCTACGAAGAAGATCAATTCCCGAGAAGAGATAAATTGCTAGTCGAAATTGTTGAGTCAGATAGAAAGTGCGACCCTCCTTAATTTATATCCAGATGTAAGTAAAACTTTAAGCGTGTATTATTTACGAACTGCTACGATTGATATTTTGGCGATTGTTGCCATACTAATGTTTAAATTAAATTTCGTATAACTCCTTTTAATAATTTTAATTTTGAACACGATGATCGGTATAAAAACTATGCAATTATTGTTTATGAATTGTGGAATGCTATAACACTTCACATTCTATACTTGTAGTCAAGGATGTTGAAGCAGTCCAAAGTGTTTTAACGATTGAGTAACAGTTTTTAAATTGTATTGCTTAGTTAATAGATATCTTTAAGCCCCTGTAAAAACTATTACTGAATAGAATAAAATTATAATTGTGGATAAGATCGCATCAGAAATCAATATACAAGCGATGTTTCCATCCAGTTAATTAATTCCTAATTTTTCAGAAATTATTCTACTTTAGAAATCGCTATTTCTGGATCTGATTTCCAAATTAGGATTTGATCAGCTCCTAAAATTAATTTATAGTCATTTTCATGGTCAGTACGTACCAGAAAGATATTTTTTAAGCGAAATGACATGTTTGAATTTATTTAGTAAAGTTTTTAGAAACTTTCGTATTTTAGAAAATCTTTTCTTTGGACTTGATTTCTAAATTGCGTTCGATCAACCCTAAAATAAATTTTGAGTTCAGTCGATGGTAGGATTTGTTCAACAAGATATTTGGATACTGAGCATGGAATTGTTTAATAAGAAAAATATTTTTTTCTCCACTTGGAAGTGGTCTGGAATTCAATGGGTTAAATATAGAAAACTGATGGCAATGTAGAAGGTTGCTTTTTGTTAAAGGTATTTCGGGATCTCAGCTTTTAAAAGTATTTTTTATTTTTAAAAGTATCAGGTCTAAGAATTAGCTTCATACATTATTAGTATCAAATCAGAAAATAAAAATCTTTGAGCTTAATTTAAAGCTGCTCGAAATACATTTTATTTTAGATGTTTCAGAAATTGCGGTATGAATATAAAATATTTCTTTAGAATAATAAATTAAATTTCTTGTACTGTATCAAAAATTTACTCAGAATTAAGTTGAATTTTACTTTCATTAGCTAATTATCAATCTGGTTTAATATAAAAAAGAAGCATAAGTGTTAGATTCTACAATAAACCTACTTTTTCGTATTGACTTTTTTTGGATTTTCATTTTACTTTTTTTCATTTAGAATTCCATTAGTGAATGAGCTAGCTGGTTAAATAGAGAAAAAAGAGCATAAGTGTTACATTGTATAATAAACCTACTTTTTCGTATTGATCCTTTTATACTTTTATTTTTTTTTAATTACTAACCAGCAAAGTAATTGTTCTTTTATCTACTTTTTCAAGATGATAATTTATTAACAACACCTCACTGTAGAAGGTCTTTGAAAATCAATAATTTATTTTTTTTTCAAATGATCACTTTTATAGTTAATATTCAACCTTATTTCAGAGTATTCTCTATGTGCAATAAGTACTTTAAATAGTGAGTGTTACATTTTGGATATATGGTGAGCACGCTCTCTTTTATTTTAATTCAAAAAAATCTAAATATTTTAATTCCAAATATAATAAATAAATAAAAATATTAATTATATTGAGTTTATTTTCAGGATTTCTTACAATTAAGTCTACTGTTATTTATCCATATATTATTCTGGGTAGGAATAAGGAATTTTTAACAGAAGACCAAAAGATGAAAAGTATGCGTTTTTTAACAAAAAATTTGAAAAATTGAGGTTAATTTGAATGACTCTCACGTAATGAGTAATGAGTCTCACGTAACTTCCGAACTAGTTACCTACTTAATTATCGACGTGGTTTGTTTCGTGTTTTAGGACATCAGAATTTCAAATAATGATTTGAATATAGTTGAAAATTTAACTGGTTATCCCCGCCTTAATAGGCAAGGTAACAAGAATTAACTGATTTAATAAACAATTACATTAAGAGGCATAATTCATAAACTGCTCCAACTTTAAAAGTCATGTCTTCCGACAAGCTGCAAATTTTAAGAGTTTTTTTTTTTGCTCATATGAATCTAGTTTCTATATTTTTGGCTATCTCTATGTAATCCTCTTTCGAATTGAAAAGAATAACTGTTTCCTCTAAATTATACTTAGCCCATTCGAATAACTCCATAGCAGTTAGGATTGGATTCTGTGCTGAGCGCTGCAGTTCCCTGGAAATGTGTATCTGCAGAAATTCCAGCATTTTTTTGTGATTTAAAATATTTATTAAGGCATATTTATTTTTAAAATACTGCGTAGCTCCGTCTGTCACATAATGAATTTTGTTGAGAATGCTGAATTTCTTCTTGAGGTACTCGTTGATGAGCTTTTGAAATGTGCACGCAGCTGCAATATCTTGACTTAAACAATCTGAGATGATAGTTATGCTGAAATGCTTTAGTATTAATATAGACTAAAGACAAACAAAAATTTACATCTAAAATTAATAATAAATATTACCTGGTCAACAAACCTAAGATCAACAATATCCTTCTTTTAGTATAACTTTAAGGTGCTTCAGGAATAAACCTTATTAATTCGCATAAAATACGTGAGGTTTCAGGTTTTTAAGTTCAGTGCAGAGTGCTTCTACGAAAGCATCAGCGTC
Source organism: Druon quercuslanigerum (assembly GCA_010014905.2). Lineage (NCBI taxonomy): Eukaryota > Metazoa > Arthropoda > Insecta > Hymenoptera > Cynipidae > Druon > Druon quercuslanigerum. Next base: position 25,000 of record JAAAKG020052511.1, read on the forward strand.
TGCAATTTCGGTCTTCAAAGTGCTTCTATCAGTTTGCTACCAAACTTGATATGTCACTGTGGCGAAATTATTCACACCCAATAGATCAGTCAGGTACTTTTAAAAATTCTTTATGTAAGGATCAGATTCGCATTCGTTAAAATGGCAAGCGTGAGTGGGTTCACTCCTCATTATTTCTTTAAGGCAGTCATGATAATCTGACGATTGTCTGTCAATTCCTCAATTAATTGTTTAACATCAATCGCATTCAACATCAATTTTGCGTTTTCGTGATAAACGCACCCACAAACATTGTGAGTGCCACTGGCTCCAGCTAAAACACAGTGCTCTAGTCTTAGTTGTGCAAATTTTGAAAACCAATCCTCACATTTTCATGTTGGGCTACAAATCTGGCATATAATTCTGAAAGATTGCACAGAATCTGTCTCTTATGTACTGGCTCACGAGAACCGTCTAGTTTTTTGACAGATATGAAATCTTTCTTACCTGGCATCTTTCGACTATTCTCGTGATCTTCGTACGAGCTTATTACCAAGTTTCAGTTTCTTCTGCCAATTTTTGTCCTCACTTGGCTTTCGAAAAATTCAAAACTTTACTTTTGGCAACTAACTCTTTCGCTTATCTGGCTTTATGTGCAGATGCACTGAATTCCAGAATGATTTGTCTGCGACTCCAAGACTTTGGCGCAAGAATGAGTAGACAAATCTTTTCTGAATATGCAGTGCCCTTCTGCTCTAGTTTTTCTTTTATTTAATTTACGATTTCGAGACCCGCTAAGTGATTTTCATCATCGCATCCTTCTTTTTCATTTCTCATTAGCAAGCAAAAATCTGTGTCCTCGTTTATCTCTTCCTCTACATCAATACTAAGCTCTTCTATAACTCTGGATGGCTGTAAATTGAGAGTTCTACATTCTTTTCTACAAGCACCACATATTTTACTGCCTTTCGTCAAATCAGGAAACACTATATTCTGATTTTCCGTTATAAGCACATGTGCTGTGAAAACTTTGCATAGAAGACATGGTGAGCGCTAGATGACCATGAAAGGTCTTTAGGGATCTCACTTTTTTTCGAAAGCAGCAATTCGTAATAAGACTCAAACACGAACTTATAACCTGAACTAAATAAACAAAAACCACAGTAACTAAGTTTAAAGAATTTATAAACGTCTACAACTAAGAAACAAAAACGAAACGCAAGAAATCACAAAAAACACACACAGAAAAATTCTAAGCACTACACGTTGTCTGCTCTCACCTTTCAGGAGACTGTAGTCAGAGTAAAGTAACACAGTGCAACTTTCTGCTTGAGACCAAAAAACAAATGAAATTCTATGTGATTGCCTTTTGTTTCTTTCTAAAATATGAGAACCAAATGAAAATCTATGTACGTGGATGTATTTAGTTTATCGGCTATACATGAGACCAAGTAAAAACCAACCAAAGAAAGGACGAATCCTCTATAATTTGTTCATAAGAATATTTCAAACTATTGTTAATTGATTTAAACCTTTAATAAGTCTGTTTTATGTTCCTGCAATGATGAAATTATACAGAAAAGTTTTTAAAAACAACGTTATAGAAATACGAGGGGTGAACGCTTTCTTAAAAAATACTTGTGTTTTATAATTTTTTTATTACTATGTGCAAAAATTTTTGATGCATTAGGAACCGCTAAAATTAATTTTTGAAAAGTTTCTATACCAATGAAAAGTATGTTTGAATTAATCGAATTTGAACAAAACACTGTCAGTCCGTGCATCGACTGGACTGGCCGACCTGGCCTACTTCAGTTCATATTTGTAGAAAGAAAGTTCTGACCATTTAAAATACCAACTTTGCCCGGGGTATACTACTATCATTTTGGCAAATAAACTCTGAGAATTTGAAGGCAATCAAAAAATACTTTTAAAGTTGGTACAGTTCAGGAATAATGCTCTAGGAATTTTCTCAGCATGCAATTACAGATAGGACTATCAGTTGTTTTATGCCAACAATAACAGCAAGTTGTTTACAATTTCGGTTTAAGGATGAAGATGAAAATTCTTTGATAAACATTGTGGAAGAACTTTTTGTGTTTTTAAAAAAAGGTGTAACAATTTTGTACCCACTACATGGATTTCAGGAATAACAAAAGAAACATTAGACTATCTAGTTATCGGACTGAATGAACTTTTGCCAATTCTTCTAACAATTCCTCTCGTTGGATATCTAATCTCCGGCATCGTTTTTATTATGGAAATTGTCGCTGCGAAAATGATAAGATCATAACTTGGTGGAAACTTGTGTTTTTTACAAAATCGAGAGTTATTGATTTGGAACCTTCAGAAACTCGCATCGAGATGTGTTTAGTTAGTGGAGAGAAAGTTATTATGTTTAAAACTTCTCTGGATGACTTACATTATTGGGAGTTATAAATAACATATATTTAAGCAGCAGGTTCACAGAGGCTATGAAAATATCCTTTATGTATTGTGGAATGCTATGGTATGTGACATTCTATAAAAGCTAAATTTCTCAAAAGTGATTTTGAAAGTTATGTTCATTCTTGAGTTATTTTAAAGCAATAATAATAAACAACCACGACTTAAACATTGCTCAGCAACCAGTACAATTGATCAAAGACTTATTACAAGGAAGTGTTCAACCAAAGTGTAAAGTACTCTAATTCCCTGAATTAGTTACATCCCTCAATTCCAAAGAGAATTTTTTTTTTAAATGCTTGGAGCAATAAATTCCTCGATGTCACTATCCTTGCAATTTTTGGTAATACGTCAAAACTACATGACTACAAATCTTTTACAAATATTTTTGCAAAAAAAGATTCACATTAAAAACATCACTGTTAACAGATAAACTGCGAATAATAAACGGATTTCAATTACAAGCAGCACGTGATCATTAGCCGCTCAGTGTCTTCATCCGACGGAACTCGAGTGGCTATATAATTAAAATTTCCATCCTTCACTGACGCCTATTTCAAGCTTTTGCGACATTAATGAACGTCAACGTTTATCTTGAAATGAGGTACGGAGAAAGCATCCAGTCAATTACCTATTGATCGGTTGTTTCAGAACAAAATCCAATTCGCAATAATGCGATCATCCACAAATAAATTCTGCAGAGATTCTTGTTTAGAAATTTTAGTCACAAGATGAGAAAGTGTTAATGGACTGACAGCAAAACTGCATGTTAAAGTACATTTAGAAGCGTTGGCACTTATAGGAATCTTGCTTTTACGATACAAGTTGTCCTTAGCTTATTCGTCCTTCGCAACTACATGCAATGCTTATAAACGTAAACTTGCAATCGAAATCTAATTTGGAAATAACCACCTTAGTCGAACTGAATAAAGCGGATAGCCAAGAGTTCATCGTAGTAAAAAGTTCATTTAACTGGTTTTCTTCAGCTGAAGAATGTGTTCGTCACGCAATTGCAGATATGAATTTAAGCTGTCTTATGACAAAAGCAGAAGGCAAATTTTTTAAAAATCTATATCATGAATGAAGATGGGAATTCCTGGATAAACATTGTGGACGAACCTTTTATCGCATCAAGATCTGGATTTTACCACAAACCAGGATCGCTTTATATAGATAGCCTTTACAGCCTTATACTGAGATTCATGGCCTTCTGAGTTTTCAAGAAATTGAAAAGCAATATTTTGTCAAAAATCTAAATTTCAGGGATAGAGAAAGAGCCATTAGACTACGAATATCTAATGATAGTAAACAATCAACTTTTACTAGTTCTTGTGAACCTTCTTTTCTTGGGATATTTGATTTCTGTTATCATTTTTATTTTTTAAATTGTCTTTGTAAAGATGAAATCCTAATTTGTGATAGGTAATGAAGAAGTCATTATAAGAAATCTATGCCTATCCTGCTTAGTCCTTTGATTTTTAAATGTTATAAAGTAAATAAATTAAAATATTTAATTCTTTCTACGTTCCATATTTTCTTAATATTTTGGTAATTCTATTGTTTGTGTCGCAAATTCCTACCTGATTGGCAACAACCTATATATCACTATTTACAGACAAACTACGAAACATGAACGGACTTCAGTTAAAAGCAGCATGCGCATTAAAAGCCCTACGTTACGCCTCTTTAAAGCTTTTGCGACAGCCATGAACCTTAAACTTCATCTTGTAATATTAGAAGAAAAAATATTTGAATCAAATCATCTTTTTTATCGGCTGTTTTCAGGGATAGAAAAGAAGCAATAGACGATCTAGTGATCAGACAGAATCAACTTTCGCCAGTTCTTGTAACAATTCTTCTCGTTGGATATCTAATTTCCGGCGTCGTTTTGATGATTGAAGTTATCACTGCAAAAATTATAAGATCATAGTTTGGTGAAACTTGCAGTTCTTAGAAAATCCAGAGTTAATGGATTTGGAACCGTCATGAACATATGATTAGATGGTGGAGGAAGAGCTGCTATTTTTCGGATATCTGTCGAAGACTGGCATTGTCTGTAATTGTAACAAACAGATATTTAAGATGCCCTACGAAGAAGATGAATTCCCAACAAAAGATCAATTTTTTGGATCGAAATTATTAAGTCAAATGGGAAGTGCAATTCTCTTACAAATTATATTAAGATTTCAGTAATGTGTGAGGAGCATCCTAAAGGCTATGAAAATAATGTTGATATATCCTGGAATCCTAAAACACGTGACAAATTCTATTTAAGCTGAATTTCTTAAAAACGATCCTAAAAGTTTTGTTTATTTATCTGTTGTTTCGAAGTCATTGTGTCGTTTAGAACTTTACTGACCTAAAAAGCACTTTGCACATATTATAAAAAACAGACAATCATATCAATAAATTCATAGGGGTACGTTCAAAGAAAGGAAGAGCTCATTGGTAGTTGACATTACAGTTGAAAACAATTTTGGTTATTGTATAGTTTAGAATAATTCTCAGGCCGTTGTAAAAATTATTGCTATAGAGAATATAATTAAAACTGTAGAAAAATCAATTGATGGATATCAGTTATAGTTTTACGTTCCAAGCAATAGAGAAAAGAAGAAATGTTATTCTAATATTTACGAGTTCGTTCAAATAAATAATTGTGTACATATATGCGTAAAATTGAAAGTAATCACAAGCTTGTTATCAATTCTGAAACGATTGGTATTCTGATTTATAAGTGTGAAAATTGACCATTCCTCCGTTATTGACGCTATCTATATATTATAATAAAGGCAGTTTCATATTACTCGTGTTTATTCCTTGTTTATCCCTTCAAGTACCTTGTGTAGATGATAATTTATTGACAACGCGATGAAAGGAAAGATCTTTGAAAATTAATAATTTCTCTTTACTGCATTCCTAAAAAGATAGCAAAAGAAATTCTGTCAGCCCTTTTGACAAATGCCCGCTTTTATAGTACTTGTCTTCTGGGTATATATGGTGACTACGTTTTTTTGTTTTTTATGCGAAAAAAAGCCAGCTTTATCCACTCACATGTTAGCAGAAATTATTTACAAAAAATTACCACATAACATTAACAATTAATATTTCCTGGTTAAGAAACCTCAAATCAACAATAAAAATAAATCATTATTGTTTTTTAGTGTACGCAGAATTTTAGCTACCTCTTAATATTAAAGTAGCTATCTACCTCCGAAGCAGTGGGAACCTGAAATCCATAAGAAAATATTTTGTCACACCTCTGTTAAGAAAATTTCAGTGAAATGTTACTAAATGTTTCTAGAAATTGCAGGGTACCTTTTAAAATACTATAATAGAGGCTTTAGGTAAAACAAAATTACATCTAAAGTTAATTCAATATTCAAAAATTGTTTCCGGCAATTTCTCTGAACTAACAATGCTAATTGTATATGGAAATATTGTCAAATTTCATAATCTTGATTTTTCGGACTTTGTTGAATTTCTAACAAATTTTTTTAAGCAGCTTATTCCATATTTACACTTTATTAAGATATTTGTTTTTGGTAACTAATAACATATATGTGTAATCTTAGCTACTTTAGGTAAAAAAAAACAAAATTCACACTTTTTCATCGAACTTTTTCAACTGAAAGTTACAAGTGCTATTCCCTCTTCACAATTCTTTTTCCAACAAACTTCCTGTATACCCTCAAGTGCCTACACAACTCTTTAATTTTATGAAAGAATGTATCACTTGTTTTTTAAAGTCCCCGGCATTCTTCAACTGCAGGAAAATTAAAACAAATAAAAAAACAGATCTCTAGATGTCTTTTCTTCTGAACTTTCTTCTTAACTGGTACTAGATTATTAGGATTCAACTAGACAGGAAGAAAATAATATAAGCTATTGATATTAGCCGATTGTTTTACTCACTGAGAAAATATAAATAATATAAAGAATACTAATTTTATATGAGATATCTTATCACATGGATCGTTTGTTTCCATAAATTTATAAGACATTGGTGTCAAACTTTAGACAATGAGATAAATTAATTTCCAAGGCTATCCTAGTCCTATTCTCATTAAGATTGTAAAATAAATTCCTCGCTCGCTCCTCTGTAAGTCGAACCAATACATTGCTTATCTTGTGCTCGAACTCAATAATCTACGGAGGAGATTTTTTGATTTAAAAGAACGTATGATGCGACTCACAACTTAATCTCATTAATTTCGAAAGCATCTGCTTTTACAGATTCATAAATGACATTGTTTGATTGTCTCTTACCTGCACCATAATCTAACAAGATATTTAGGACATGAATAAATTTAAACCCATGAATCAAAGCTTCTGAAGCTCTTATTTAAGAATCTAAGCTGCCTTGGTCAATCAAACCTACCATTTCTATTCCACCGATATCTAATTTCTTTTCATAATTAGTAATCATTTTAGCTTCAATAAACAAATGTACTTCTGCTTTTCTTAACGCTTTCGGTCTCTTAAAATCTTTAGAAACATGAGCGGGTTCTTGGCATATTCTTGGGCATTCCTTGGCATTCCCCATTCTCTCTTCTCTGGAATCACTGACTCGCTCTTGGAAATCCAGTTCGAATCCCAAGGCTTTGCAGAGGCGCAGTTTATCAAAGAAGAATATTATTATATCCTTATTTGAGCTTTGATACCTGCGTTGCATTCCCTTCAATATTTCAGTTAAAAACTTTTCTATAAGACTGGTGTTTCTAAGGGCCAGACGAATAGATGTCCAAACTCTAATAGGATCCACATTAGCAATGCACGCATTTTTGTCAGCTTTTTCCAGGTGACTGTGGGCTGTTTCGACATCGACTGCCTCTATTTAATTGTAAAATATTGCAGTAGACTCCAGCTGCTTGATCTACAGTTCTGCACTGGCAAGACCAGGCAGACCATTGAACATAGAAATATTGTGCGATAAGTTTGCTAAGACTTTATTTAGCAGTTGCGGCGGCAACATTTGTCGCAGCAAGACCGTCATGTTGGCTAACAACTGTCATACCTCATTCGCAGATGATGGTTCTTGCTCCTCTACAGTTTGTGCGTTGTAAAGCGGCTGGTAAAAACCTCTAAGTGTGTTTTGTGGCGGAAATCTAAAACCCTCTGTTCAGTCAACCTTATTTACTAGAGCCTGCGCTGCGATTTACTTTTTTATTTCCACTAAAGTATCATACACGCTCTTTGTGCCAGGAGAATGAGCTTTATTTTTGCGAACGCAGACTCAAATAGCTTTGTTTCCTTGTTTTATCAACACTTTAGTTAAACGGTCTGAGGCCATTTTGAGCACTTACAGAATTAAAATGACATAAATACAATACAATAAAAGCAGCTTTACGATCCAGAACCGATTGCCAAGTTAGCCAAACGCCCCGAAGGCCAAAAATACACCACATAGGTTTTTTGGCATAAGGGCAGAGATAATTATTGAAAATTTCTAAAATTGCAAATTGACAATAATTGAGAATACGTGCATTCTGCGAGGTACTGTCAATTTTATTCGCGTAAAATGTGAAAGTGAACAACATCAATTACAAATCCTTAATCAAAGTGAAAATAATATTTACTAACCAGCAAACAACTCGTTCAAAGGCCAAAGACAGACTCGCCGCTAGAGGCACTAATGCCAAACCAACGCTAGAGGACATTAGTCTTTAAATAACGAGATAATTCAAATTTTTTTAACGTGGAATATTTTTCCTTTCATTGACAATTTGTGTAGCCAGTGGTACTATTTAATTATAAATTTTGAAGGTTATTTATAATTGATAAGCAAAAAGTATTCCTTTGTGTCGCTGAGGAAATAAATTCCATTTCTTCCTCTGTATCCTAGCATTCCAACAAACTCTTGCACAAATATATTATATAATATCAAATTATACAATCCATATTTTATTCAACTTTTCACTTTCTCGCACAAAAAATAACGAGAGAGGTACCGCTTTTCAGGTATTCTTTCAGAGAAAAAGGTACCAACACATCGGTAACGAACCTTTTAGTTACAAATAATTTTTTTGCTTTCGAAAGATTCGAAGATTTTAAAGCTCTACAAATGATTTCCGTAATTGCGTAACACTTTTAAAATTGTATTGTATAGTTCACAATCATTTCAAAACCATTGAAAGAATTATTAGTGAAGAGAATAGAATTCCAAATGTGTAAGAATCAATGAACGGATATCAATTATGATAAAAATATCCTAATAGACAATACGATTTTAGTGAGAAGTTATTAATCAAGCTGGTTTAAAATAAAGAAAAAAGAGCGAGAGTGTTACATTCTGTCATAAACCAAAGGTTTCGTATTGATTTTTTTGCACTTCATTTGACTGTTTGCTCCTTTTGAAACTGCTCACTAACCACAAAAATTGTCGCATTACCTACTTTTTTTAGTTGATAATATATTTCAAACACCACACTGTAAAAGGTCTGTGATAATCAATAATTTCTCTCTGTTGCAGTTGGAAAAAGGTACCAAAAGAAATTCTGCGAGCCTTTTTTTCAAATGATCGCTTTCATAATACATTTATATCGAAATTATCCACACAAAAGAGTGTAATAATTACCTTCATTTTAAAGCACTCTCTATGTTCAAGACACACGTCAAGTGGTGAAATTTACCTTTTGGGTATATGATTATGACGCTTTTTCTATTTTGATACCAAAAAATCCAACTTTTACACTTAAATATTAGTAAGGATGTTTCACAAATAAGTTTTAAACAAATTTTGAGGATTAAAAATGTTTCTATGTGCAAAAAAAAAATTATAAATAAATAAAAATATAAATAACAAGGCAGTTTTACTTCTTTTCCAGAAAAAATTAAATTCTACAAAAATTAAAAAATGCTTTATCTTCAATGCAAAAATTAATTCTAAAAAAACCCACAAAAACGGTCAACTATAATCAATCGTATCAAATAAATGAGATTTAATTTCAGCCATTAATAGGTAAAATTTTATTACTATTTTTTGTGTATCAATAATTTGTTCTTATTTAAAAATAATTTATTATATTTATCATTGGGAATACGTTTTTTGCAATTCAACTGTACGTATCTTAAAAAAAACTACTTGTTAGAAAAATGTAAATATTAATAAGCATCGTTTTTCTATGAACAAATTTTCATTTTCTCTGGCCATTATTAACTCAAAGGTCAGCTTTATAATCATAACATATTGTTGTTAAAGAATCTTTTATGGACAAAATAAAATCATTACTTCAGATTAAAATTAACAAATTTCAAATTAATTCATTTACTTTAATAAAAAGAGATTGTTTTTCTAGCATGAGACATGAATTTTTAATCCAGAAGGATTTTATAAAAATTATTTATATTAACAACAAATTTATTACATTCTTGATAAAATAGTTAAATGCTTAATCAAATTCTTGGATTAGTATAATATTAAAATTAATTTCCAAACAAATGGTCCAATTATCAAACAAAAAGATTATTATTGAACCAGAAGCAGTCGGATTTTCAACTAGAAGTCATCAGTTGGTTGGAGCTGGATATCTAAAAGTTAAGCACAGTCAAAAATTCATTAAAGCAGTTTTCTTTGCCAGAAGAATAAATGTTCGTCAGATAGGCATGTCAGCTATGTAATTCTGAAAATAGCTGCAAAATTTTCTCATTCTGTTTTAGGCATTATGATAACAATTTCTTTATAGAAATTGTAGAAAAACCTTTTGGTATATCAACAGAAGCATTTTACGTGGTAAATTTTTAAAATAAATGAACGAATAGGTAGGGAAACTTGGGAGACACTTATAAGAAACAAAGATATAGAGAGCGCTTAGACTGAGTTCCGGGACATCTTTGTTGGATGTACGATCAAAGTGTGTGGTACCGTAGTTGTAAGAATGTCTGGTGATGCATGACGGAATGATGAAATTCTGGACATCAAAAAATCAAATAAAAAGCGTACGGGAGGACTTTGAACAAATAGAAAGAAAGAAATAGACGCATACATTATTAAAGACACCAAAAGAGGAAACTGAAACGACTAGTTAAGGAAAGGCACGATAAGAACAGAGCAGAAGAAGAGACGAAAATCTAAAAAACTACTTTTTAAGGAAGCAAGGAACTGCTTTAAAAAAAGGAAAGGGAAACTGCGATCTTAGTGATGTACAAGGTTTAGAATTAATTTATATGATAAGTAGATAATGATGGAATAGTATGAAAAATCTTATTTGTAAAATTTTCAGTTCCGTTGCTTAATGATCAAGCTGCTTTGATGAAAGGAGTAAAGGTGGTATATTCTCTAATAAACATACTTTTTTGTATCGATTTTATTCCACTTTCATTTCACTGTGTTTTCCTTTTGAAACTACCACACATTCAGAAAAATATTCCCTTCACCTACTTTTTCTAGCTGTTAATTTATTTGCCACGAGACATTAAAGAAGGTCTGTGACGATCAGTAATTCCTGTTTGTTACATTCCAAAATAGATAGCGAAAGAAATTCTGCTGCTCTTTTTTCAAATGAATGCTTCTATAGTTAATTAACATTGGTCTTATAAATGTAAAAAGTGGAATATTTACCTTTTCTTCAGAGCACTCTCTATGTGCTACAACTACCTTAAGTGGGGAAATTTATTCTTTGGACACATGGTTACCATGCTTTCTTTTTTTCCAATACGAAAAAATTCAACTTCACGCATACACACTATAGCAAAAATGTTATACAAAAAAGATTTGTGCAAAGTTTCAGGATAAAAATTTTTCAACTTCTCAGAAAAAATAAAAAATAAATGTCAATACAAATAAGATGTCAGGCAATTGTGTTGCATTTTAATACAATTGCTAACCCATTTCAATAACAAGAGCAGGCTACTTTTTCTTGTTTGCGAAAAACGAGATGCAGTTTGCCCTCGGGGTGAAAATCCGTTCTTTGGTTCGAAAAAATACACTATGTAGACATAGTATGGTTTGAGGACATAGTAACCATGGGCAGGTTTATAGTCAATTATTTGGTTAATTATCTTCCGAAAAAATAAGAATAATTTTCATAATATTTTAAGTATATTGATGGACATCAACCTGCACCATAGCCCTATCATTTTTCACTTTTATCTCACGAGTCCCATTCTTACAGGAGTTTTTTTCGATCATGTAGCTTGTTAATGTAAATTCTGCTAAATCGTAAAATTTCTTTGCTACTCTCTCAAAATTATGTAATTTATGAGGTCAAGAACGGTTCAGGGTCAATGAAAAGAAGCTACCAAATCAGCTATCAATTCCTGACCTCAAGCATTTAAGATTTGTCGATGAATTTACGAATAAACAACCTCTTTGAAATAAAATTAATTTAAATATTTGTGTAACATTTGAAGCAGTTAAAATTTATCAGGTAGAGAAAGCGATAGCTTGGTTCCAATCGACACGCACGTGCATGCAGAGATTCGATGCAGCGTCGACAGACATCATCCGCTATCGAAGAAGGTTCCAATTATTAAAGGCTTTCACGATATTTCGGACAACTCAAACAGGAATCGCGTTATAGTATCCTCCTTGTGTACATATAATATCATAAAAATGATTCTGATCTCCTCGAACTATATAATTATTACACAAATTGATGACTATGAATCTATTCATGGCCACTATGTTCTCAAACCATACTATGCCTAAATAGCGTATTTTTTGAAACCAAAGAACGGATGTTTGCCCCGCGATCAAACTGCATCACTTTTTTCGCAAACAAAAAAAACAGCCTTCTCCTGTTCTTGAATTGGATTAGCATCCTGTACACTTCGCAAAGGTGTGTGTTTGAAAAAAAACACCTTGGCATATTGCCTTAGGTCCATAAAACGCGTTTTTGATGTATCATGCAGGAAAATGTTTTCTTTTGCATGAACTTTTAGAAAAAATTAGTCAGCGCTTACTTTTTCGTATTGATTTTTTTTCACTTTTATTTGACTTTTTACATCAATAATTGTTCTCAGTTTGATTCAAAAAAAGATAGCAAGGGCAATTCTTTACAGATATGAAACAGGCTGTTTGCTGATTAATTTCTTTGGGTTGCAAATTTATTTCTTTTTGTAGAAACCTTTTTTTATTTAAAAATGCAATTATTTCATTCCATATAAACTGTATTTATTAAAAATATTCACAAGCATTAACAAGTAGGCACTAATTAACGACTTTGAATCATCTATTTTGAGTGATCAATCAAAAAACTTACTACTTTCTGGTGAAAACTAACTCATTCATAGCTAGAATTTGTTATTACTTTTTTCACTAAATTCCTTTTTAATATTAACAATCGTTGGGATTTTGTTCCCTTTGTTTAAATAATTATCTACACCTGGCTAAAAGATTAACTCCTTATTTAAAGAAATGTATAGATTAAATTGACTGATTTTTCTCCTGTCAATTTTTTATTGAAAAAGATGAATTTTTCATACAGAAGAACGACTTTTCAAACAAACTAGTTAATTTATCAACTAAAAAGATAAGTGTTTTCCGAAACAGTTAAATAAAAAAAAGCAAGTAATTTGTAAATAAAATGGTAAAATTTTGTACACAATTTGTTGTACTACCAGCAAATAAAAAATAATTTTCAATGAATTGACCAATTTTAAAAAAAAGCTTATACTATTTATTTATTTAAATTACTGTGGCCATTAATACTATTTTTACACTATACTCCAGCTTGCCTTAAGACTCTGGTCAAATCAAGTGTTATAATATAAAATTACACAAACAATATTTTGTCCGCGTATGTAACTTTTTCTTTCAAGAATATAATTAAAAAAAAACGTATTCAAATTGTTATGCACGTACCGCTTTTTAATGTTTAAAAATACATAAAAAATTGGTTTTCTCGTGTGAGAATGATTTTATTAAATTATTAAATTTTGCTATAAATATGTTTCAATTACTTTCTGTACATTAGCAGTTTGCGCAATATACAAACGTCGAATAACTTCGACTCTTGTATAGTAAATTGCACAGGAAAACACATTATTATATCGTACTATTTTTAGAAAAAATTAATTTTCTTCTCACTATGAAAGCAATCCATAATCATAAAAATGAAAATGCATACGTGTCTTTAAAACAATAATATTAAAAAACCAACCTTTGTTTCCTGGCAACTTCACTGCAAAAACAGAACATGGCCCTTCAGTTAAAAGTAAGGTATCGGATGTAGTAGACGTGTTAATTAGACCTTGATATCGCAATATATAAAAAAATAGAAGAGTCGCTTTAAGAATGTTTCCAAATATTGGTTTCCAATATTGGTTCATGGTATTTTTTTCGATGTTTCACTTTCTTCGATGTGAAAGTAATTTAAATAATTTGCCATGGTTAAAGGAGATAACAAACTATATCGACCAGGATTCGTTCACTCATCAAACAATGCTAATAATCAACAAAAATCTTTTCCATAAAGAAACCAAAATAGATAAAATTCTTCGTCAAATCAAATCAATCAGACCCAGTACAAACTTTCTTTTGCGGTACGTAACGGACCGAGAAGTAATGCTAGGCGTAAAAAAATTTCCTGCCTTTACATTTCCAAAAACAACTTTCTTCATAATCATCGATTATCAAGATTTAAAAATTGCACAAAAAACGATAAAATTAATCAAAACCTCGTTAAGAGGAAGTTCTCGACCAAAGTGTTTGGTTATAAAATTTGCTGAAGCAACGTCACTTGATCACGACGAGACAAAATTTCTTATTAGTGCGTGGAATAATCAATTCCTGGACGTTAGTATCCTTGAAATTGTTGGAAACGCAACAAACTTGCAGTACTACAATCCTTTTGAAAAGAAGCTTTCGACAGGAAGATGCACATTAAACACTCCGCTGTTCCCAGATAAACTACGAAATATGAGCGGTTTTAAGTTAGAAGCAGGATCCCTTCATTCTCCTCCTGATATCTACATCCATCAGAACTCAAGCGGTTATCCACTTACTGCTGTTGGCCCTGGTTTACGTTTATTTGAAGCTTTCGGGTCGTCCATGAACTTCAAAATTCATCTTCAAAGAGAATACAATAAAAGAAGGCCGATAAATTATCTATTAGATCGGTTGTTCCAGAATCAAATTCAATTTTTCCTAATGCAATTACCCACACCTACATTCTGCAGAGCATTTTGTTTAGTAACTTTAGAAACTTGCTTAGGAAGCACTAATGCTGTGACGGCTAAAATGCAGAATAATCAGATACATTTTACTCTATGGAGTTTCCTGTATTCTCTCTGTCCCATTGCAGTATTTTCTGGAATTCTTTTGCTGCTAATGTTCATTTTGAAACGTTTCAATAATGACTGGAATATTCCCTTCACTCTGCAAGTTGTACTGGGGTTAACAGTTCCTCAAGAACCGAAAAATTGGAAGGCCAGAATGATATTTGCCTATATGGTAATTGTGAGTTTCATGTACTCATCACAACTTTATGCAATGCTTACGAGCTTAAACTGGCTATCGGAATCGACTTGGAAGCTTTCCACTCTAGCTCAATTGAATGAATCAGACCTTGTATTGATAATGAATCCATTAGTCATCAGTTGGATGGAGAAGGATATCCAAAACTTGAGCATCGTAAGAAATTCATTGTATAGATTTTCTTCAGGAGAGGACTGTGCTCAGCATGCAATTACATATAGAAATATCAGTTGTCTTATGACAAAAAGTGCAGGAGATTTTTTTCGAACATATTTTAGAAATCAGGATGGGAATTCATTGATAAACATTGTGGAAGAACCTTTTACCATATCAACAGACGGATTTTACCTAGAACCAGGATCACCTTATGCAGACCGATTTCGTCGCCTTTTACTGAGACTCAAGGAATTTGGAGTTTTTGAAAAATTGTATAACAATTTTGTACCAACCACATCGATTTCAGGGATGGAAAAAAAAGCATATGATGATTTAGTGATCAGAGGTAATGAACTTTTGCCAGTCCTTGTGACAACACTTTTCGTTGGATATCTGATTTCTGGCGTTGTTCTTATGATCGAAATTATCGTTGCGAAGATGAAGAAATCCTAATTTTATGATATTTAATGAAGAGGTCGTTATAAAAAATTTGCATCAACTTTTATTGAATGCTAACTTTGTAACGACATCCATTTTTCAATATCCACTTGAAAATTCGAGATTCTGTATATTATTTTTAGAGTGACTACCCTTTTTATAAGTCAAGCTCAAAATGGTTGATTTTAAGTTTTTGCGTGGGTTTGATACCTCGCTTTTCAACATTGACAGTTGGACCTGGTCCCACAATGTCGGATATTTATGTGACGCTATGTATTCTTAAATACGTAACTTTAACCAGACATTTTAGTCTCCTGTTATTTGGGCATACAGATTTTTTAATAATTTGTATTGAAATTTTGTTTAAAGAATATTTTAGATAATTTCAGAGGCTATCTAAAATTGGTCGTATGAATTTCTGGATACAAAATTGTATAATGTAACATTATGGGCTCCTATAATAAATCCACTTAAATTAAAACTCCATTTTCTGTTCACTAAAACCGAATTCCATTTGCGTTTGCGTTAGAGTAATCCCACACCTAATTAAAAATTTATATTTCGTATTGTAATGTTGACTGGATTTTTCTTAGTAATTATGCTTCCTTATGATTTTTTTTCGACTCTGCATTACAAGAGGCTCTTGCATATTTTGAAATTAAATCTTTCTCAGGGTCTACTTTTTAAATAATTTACCAATGATGTAAATAAATCAACATGAAACGTTAATTTAATGTGTCTATAGTTATTCAAGTAAATCTTAAACAACTCTTGAAAAATTCTTTACTCACTTACAATTTATCCTATTTCATGTTTTTGTGAATATGGTTCACACGGGAGGAGAAGTGAAGAATTTCCTTTTCTTTTCTTAATATCTGAGTCTTTGTCAGTTTATTTTACCAATATTTCCATACATTTTATTTTAATATAAATTTTTATAAAAATGATAATTTAAGTACATCTTATCTAAATTAATTTTACATCCATAAAACTTAGCTTACTTGTATTTCTAGTTTATCTTCTCACTTCAGTTAGGAAATTCTTTTAAGAACTCGATTAAGCGGGTTGCGGATTCGATTTGAAGGTAGGACCTTCTAATCTATTTGGCTCCCCTGCATATAAAATTAAATTTAGAGTTTGAGTTTTTAAATTCAGACTCCAGATTTAAGATTATTCTTTTTAGTTCGTTGTCAAGTTTATTCTAACTGAAATGATCTTTTCTGAATACTTATAATCTCTATCTTTCTCTCTATCTTTATTTCTTTCTATGAGTCAAGTTGGTACTCGATACGCCTACTTTTCTATCTCTTTCTCTCACTCTATTCTTTCTATAAGTCGAGTCGGTACTCGATGTAATACGCCTGTTTTTCTACCTTTTTCTCTCTCTTTAATTCTCGCTATTTCTGTCTATTCTAACCTTCTCTAAAGGAAACTTCGACACAAGATATCTCGCTCCTAGCTATTTGTTCTCGAAGAAGAGCGGAGGGCCTAGGCGATTCTGTTAGTCGTACTAGGATGTCGAAGGGTATACCTTCTAGTCTTTTCCTATATAGCAGAATCCAAGAGTAGAGCGAAACCCGGCTTCCGGAGTAGGACTCCTTTGCCTGCCTCAAGAGCACTCTTGATCCCTCTCGCTCGCTCTGCGAGCTCCCTAACTGCCTTTTTGGACACAGCATCCCCTTTTTATAATCCTCGCGGGATCGCTGAGGCTTGAGATTGCGTGGGTGGAAGCCTCTGCGACTGCGCGTTCCCTTACGCCTGGATGCTGTGGTCCATTCACGATCTTGTGCGTCTGGTTGCCGTGTAAAAAGGGGCCTGCTTTAGGAGCTTACAACTGCCCCCCATTTGAATTTTGATTGATTCGTTCTTGATTCAATCAGAATTCAAATTATTGGAAATTCCAGGTGTGGAAATCTTAAATACCAATAATCATGGAGGTTATTATAATCGGGTCCCTGCTTTCTATTTGTCTGTTCATGGCTCGGGTGCCACCGTCGGTCCTCTTCTATCTTGTTGTCCCATCGTTGTGCTAACTTCCTCCTTGAAACAGCTGCTTGGATCTTCTTTTGTCGGTATATTATGACCCTTTTGATTTTCTTGGCCTTGAGGATATCCTGATACACCTTCTCTTGTCTGCTGAGACGGGCCGTTTCCTTTTTCTTTGAGTTGGTCTATTCTCCTTTCCTATAGTATTTAAGCCAAGTGGATCTGTAGTCTCAGGTCTTCCGATGCTCGCTG
>JAAAKG020052512.1:0-18292 GCA_010014905.2 Druon quercuslanigerum
ATCAATCTTAAAATTTTATAACCCCTTCCTCACACTACTCCCCTTCCTACCGAGTGAGTCACGCCTACCCCGAAAGGGAAAGGGCTTAATGGTGTAATAATAATAATAATAATAATTATGCGATTACAAAGAGTTTCCTAGGACTTTAAATAATTTTAAAGGTTTTCATAGGATTTACAAATTTGTAGGGTATTTAAAATATTCTAAGGAATTTTGAAGAACCTCAAATTTTGTAAGGGATTTCAAAAGGTTTTAAAAGATTTTACGACATTTACAAAGATTTAAACTATTTAAAAGAACTTTGTAGGATTCGCAAAATTTTTAAAGATTTCAAGGTATTTTAAAAAATATTAGGAAACTTCATCAGCTTTGCTTTTGCTTAGTTTATTGACGGGAATCAATTCAGGGGTTTCATAAGATTGTATGGGATTGAAAACACTTTAAATGATTTCAAGCGTTTTAAGGGGGGGGGGTCTTGCAGGGAAAAAACACTTTTTTGGAAATTTTTTTTACAGGAATATGCATTAAGCTACTTTATTAAAAACTGTTGCATCATTTTAATAACATTAAAACAAAAATTCAGAGGAAAATAAAAAATAAAACAGTCAGTGAGAGAGCATTTTCCAAGACATATTTTTAAAAAGACGTTTTGCGGTGTCTATCGGTATTCGTCGTAGAATCATCCGAAATAAAAAAAGTCGGATTTTTTTAGTTAAATTAAGACTTTTTCACGCTACCCACCGATTTTAAATTTTTTGTACAATTTTTTAATTTTTGGCGGCTGTTTAAAGCAAAAACAGCTATTTCTTACGAAAAATTCTGCCATTTTGTAGGATTTGAAACTATCTTAATCTTAAAAAAAAAACACATAATGGGGAAGGGGGGGGGGTGTTTATACGTAGAAAATGTGTATCAAGTTTGAAAAGAATCGGTTTAGTACATTCTGAATTATGATGGGCACTGACTGTAAAAAAGTCGTTTTGAGAAAAATGCGTTTAAAGTTTTTAACGCGTGTTTAATGCTGTTAGATGAGGGGTCACTAAAAGGTCTATAACTTTGAGAGTTTGGCCCCGATTGACTTAAAACTTAAACAAAACATTCTTGAAATGATTTACTATAAGAATTACAATAAAAATTTCGATTATTCAGAAGTGCAAGACTCCACCCTTTTCCCCCCTCCCTTAAGAAATTTTCATCTTACTTAAAAGAATTTCCTATGCTAGTATTTTCAAACACGTTACACGTCAGATTTCGACAATTTTAAGAGATTTTTTTTACGAGTTTCCTAGTGTTTCAAAAAATTGCCAAAGTTTTATCAGAATTTTTAAGAATGTAGGATATTTTTTGAAAGATTTAAAAAAACTTGCAAAGAACTTCAAATATTTTAAGTGATTTCAAAAAATCTGAAGAGGATTTATTATTTAAAAAGTATTTTCAATTATTCAAAAGAATCTCGCAATATTTTCAAACATTTACAATGTTTCAAGGGATTTTAAAAGATCTTAGGAGATTTAAACGATTTTAAGTGATTTCAGAGAACTTAAAGGTTCTTAGAGGTTTCCTAAAGATTTAATGCGATTTTTATGAATATTCTGGGATTTGAAAGGGTTTTCGAAGATAAAAAAAACTTCAAGACATTTTTTAAATTGAGTTATTAAGGATATTAAAGAACTGCGAAGAATTTTTATAGTAATTAAAAGAATACAGGTGATTTCATAGAACATCAAAGATTTCACAATGATTATAAAGCATTTATATGGATTTTAAGAAATTTAAAAAAAATTCAAGGGGTTTCTAAGGATATTTAAAAACTAAAAGAATGTTAGAAAAATTATAAACACTTTTAAAAATATTTAAAAGAGTTCCCTTAGACTTGAAAGTGTTTTTTTAGCATTTCAAAGAATTTAAAAGATTGCAAAGGGATTTTAGAATATTTTAGTGGATGGGAAGGACCTTAATCTGATTCTATGAGATTTGCAAGGATTTCAAGGGATTTTAAAGAACTGTAAGGATTGCAAGAGATAAAATTGGATTTTTGGCATTTAATTTATTAAAAATTTTTTGAGGTGATTCAAACGAATTTCAATCGACTTCAAAATATTCCCTGGAATTTAAAAAAAATATTAAGATTCGAAGAAATAGTTTTGAAAGATATTAGATTCCCACGCGTTTTAAATAAAGAGAGGTTTTCGTAAGTTTCAAGGAATTCTAAAGAAAATGGCGTCATACTAGTTGGAAGAATTTTCTAACATTTTAAATCAAATCAGCCCTCATGTGTGTATCTTATAGATTTTTGATGCTGGAAATGAATCCAGTATCAGAAATTGGCATCACACGTCAGGTTTTGGATTAATGGTCTTCAGCTTCAAAATAAATTTTCGATTTGCGCTGTGAAATTTTTTTAGCTGAGATATGCAAGTTTGAATTTATAATAAGATCAGATCAGATAATTATTAGATGATGATGCTGGTGATACATTCAGTGAACACACGATTAAATAATAAAAGTCTAGCCAGCGAAGGCAAGATCAAATGATGATGACAATGACTTAGCTAGTAAAGACAAGATCAAATTATGATGATAACTTAACCTGTTCAGACGGAATAAGATGATGCTAATGATTTAGCCAGTGTAGACAAGATAAAATGATGTTCATAATTCAGCCAGTGAAGGCAATATCAAATGATGATGTCAGTGATCTAGCCAGTGAAAACAAGATCAAATAATGATAATGGTACACCTAGTGAACGCGAGATCAGATGATGATGATGATGATGATATAGCCAATGAAAACAGGATCAAATGATGATGATGATTCAGCCAGTAAAAGCAATATCAGATGCTGATTATGATCCAAATAATAAATACAAGATCAAATGATGATGTCAGTGATCTAGCCAGTAAAGACCAAATCAAATGATGATGATAATTTAAGCAGTGAAGGCAGGATCAGATGATGCTGATGATACAGCCAGGGAAGACAAGATTAAATAATAATAATGCTCCAGCTAGTAAACGCAAAATCAGATGATGATGAACTAGTCAATGAAAACATGAACAAATGATGATGTCGTTTCAGTCATTGAAGGCAAGATGAGATGATGATAATGATCAAGACTGAAAAGAACAGATCAAATGATGATAATGGTTCAGCCAGTAAAGACAAGATGATCGTTGCAAAGTACCCCGACATGCACAGTTGGGTTTCAAAATTTAAAGTAATTAAAAAATATTTCAAGGATTTTAGAGATTTCTAGAAACCTTACGGGAATCTATGGGAGAAGTACGTGTATCAGATTTCAGAAAGGATTTCTTGCCTCTAATAAATCACAGTATTCGTCTACAATTCCTTGAATTCACTCGCAATTAAACTTTAGATTCAGATCTGTCACGAATCCGAAATTCTGAATCTCCTTTCCCCTTCGACGAAAATTACGAGCATCACGTCCATCAAACTTGAATAGCTCGCTGTGTATAATGTATAGTCTGCATTATACAAGTAGGTATATTACTCGGCTGTTACAAGCTTAATGGTTGCGTCGGTGTGATTCAACACTAGTTGTAAGCGGTTTTCTTGCCCACCAATGAAATATCTACCGCACCCCCGTAACTTAGAACACAAGCCCCATTACATACCTAAGTCTGTAGAAAAAAGTTTAATGAAACTGCTTGTAAACTTCCTACACCAAAATGTTTTTCAAAATTGAAAAAGAAGTGAAAAACGAAACAGTATTGCTTCAGTAAAACTAGAAATCAATATTTGAGGAACTGAGTAAAAAACCTAGTAAATCTGTCCCAACATTTTTTTATTTTGCTTTGGCATGAGAAATTAAATTCAAGCGGGGAAAGCTACATGGTGCTTAATAAAATCAACCTCATCCTACAGGAGTAGGAAAAAGCCTTTCCAGTGGAACAATTTGCAACCGATTACATAAATTATTTTTTATTTTTATAATGGAAATAGAGATGGAATTAGTATTGTTTAGTAATCCCTGGTATTATAAAATAAATAGTTATAGTGCATGTATCTTAAAGAACCCTACATGAAATGCACAGTTCTAATAGTTTTATAGACAAATAATACTATTTAACAGAAAAAGGAATTTAAAAAATTTCAAAATATTTGAAAACATTTATATACTAAACTGTAGGATAAAAAGTTTAGGAACTATTATTTTTCTTACTTAAATAAGATTAAAAAAGAAAGGAAGTGTCAATTTTCTTCATCAAAAATCCGTTTAGCTTTCCCTACTTCAATTTTTCAAACATTTTTGCCTCTAAGCAGAAAAGTAATTGATCTAAAAAAAAACAAATTTTGTTGACAAAGTAAAGAATATTTAAATTTTAACGTATGTATAAAAAAGAAAATTAAAAAAAATCAATTCATGGAATTTCATATAATTCACAAGGATATTAATGATTTTAGGTTATTTTGAAGAATTACATGGGATTTTAAAGGCTTTTAGAGAAGTAAAAATATTAAATAGCAATATTTATTAAATTAATATTTAAATTTTGTTTAAGGAAGGATATTATTTTATGACTTTCTGAAGGATGTTAAAGGATTTCGGGAATTTTTTTAATCATTGTATAGAATGACAGAGGATGTAAGAGGATTTCAAAGCTTCCAAAGGATTATAAACCATTTCAAGAGATTTGGAGAAATTTCACAAGAATAAATAAATTTCATGGGATATCTAAAGAATGTCTGAAATTCTAGCAGATTTATGAAGATTTTCAAACATATAAAAAAAATGTTCTTAGGCTTCAAATAATTTTTTTATATGTTAAAAAACTTAAAAGATTTGGATGGATTAAAAAATATTTTTAAATATTTTACGGTATTTAGAAAATTTTAAAGAAGAAGCAATTTAAAGAAGTTAGCGAAAACTGGCGTAACTCTAGAAAAAGAGTTTTGTGTTTTGCTTTGGAATGACAAATTAAACTTTTCGATTTCAGAAAATAAAAATTTTCACGAAGTTACAGATACTTGAATTTTGACATCTTTTTTCAAAACGCAATTTCTTTTAAATTTAATTATTTTTTATCTAATCGAGATGCTTCAACCTTCTTTAACATTCTTGTAAGTTTTACTGTTTTCTTTTCAAATACATCGAAAATTAAAAAAAAAAACAAGAAAAATTAAGCGTTGACGATTTATTTAAAAGTGATCATTTACTATCAAATATTACGGTAGAAAATTGAATTGCAAATTATTTAACTACATGTGACATTTAAAATATTAAAAATATCATTTAAAAGTTAACTATCTTGCTTGTAATGGTTTCAACTGCTAATTTTATACAATTTTTTTAAAAGTTAATAAAATTTTTAAATTTCATACGATTTTCTAAATTTAATAAAATATTAATTTTTTTTTCAAATTTCATAGACTTTTTTAAAATTAATCAAATCTTCAACAAAAAAAATTTCAAATTTCATAAAACGCTGCTGAAGGCTGGTAACATTCTCAGTATAAAAACATCAAACCAAGTCGACTCTCTCGGTTTCAGTTCTCCTACCCCCCCTCCCCCCTTTCCTAACCATCCCTTATTAACTGAAGTTTGAAGAGACGGACTTTATAACTACACTCTCCACCATATGACGAATGACTACTTAACTTTGACATGATTTCGACTCGCAAAATAAAGTTATTGCATAAAGGTGATAGTTGGACGTATAATCTAAACAATGAATAATACAAACAATAAAATAGCCTCGGAAAGGACTGAAACTTTAATTGACAAAAGGCATGCACACGGTAAATGTAAAGGTGAAGTTTCAGGCGACGAATGGAGACTGGGTATTTGGAATGCTAGAGGGTTGAATGATCTCAAGGGAAAGAATTACGAGAAACTATGCGCGTAAGGAAACTAGATATTTTAAATGTGCCTGAAACAAAGAAAAAGGGATGCGAAAGCAGGGACATAGCAAAGAGGGTGTTAAAAGGCGGATTTGAAATATAGTCAGGAGTAGATAGTGAATCATATAGAAGGTAAGGAGTAGGTCTGATTTTGAATGAAAGTGCGAAGGAGCATCTCAGAGATCATGATTTCGTATCTCCCAGATTGCTGTAGGCAAGAATAAAAGTAGGAATCAAAAGATTATTTATCGTAGCGTGCTACGCACCAGTTGATAGTGATCCCAGATTAGTAAAAGACGCTTTTTGGGACACTTTAAATGATACAATAAATATTTGCGATTATGGTAAAAGAATAATTCTGCCAGGAGATATGAAATTAAACAAATTTTGGGGATCCAAGAACAAACTATAATGGAGATAAATTAGTTGGCTTATGTTTAGAAAAGGGTCTGTTTATTACGAATACTTGGTTTAGGCATAAAATGATTCACATGTTCACCTGGCCTGAAGGAAATAGCCACATTATAATTTACTTTTTTGTTGCGGATGAAGGACTAAGAGAACTAGTCAAAGATACAAGGGTCATGAGGGGTTCTGAATGCAATACCGGTCATTACCTTCTGACCAAAATTGAGAACCTACAGAAACCAGGTGTGCGAATAGATTTCCAAAATAAGATAATAGAAAGCATAGGTAAGGAAGCTTGGGAAGCGCTTATACGGAATAAAGTTATAGAAGGTGCATGGACTATGTTCCGAAAGAAGTGTATGGCACCGCGGTTGTAGGAAGAATATCTGGTGATGCATGGTGGAATGATGAAATTCAGGCTGCCCAAAAAGCAAAGAAAGAAGCGTACTGAATAGACGTATAAATGATTACAGACACAAAAAGAGTATGCTGAAACGATCAATTAAGGAAAGTAAATATAAAATTAGAACAGAAGAGGAGAAGAAAATACAGAACGACTTCGAAGAAAGCAAGAAACTGCTTTATATAGAAATGAACAGAAATAGAGGTACAGAATTTGTCAGCATGAGAAATAATAAAGAGGAAATGCTATAGGAAGCTGACTAGATTAGACACTTTGAGGTACCATTTTAGGGTACTATTCGGAGATGAAGCTATAGGACACCACAACTGCGAGGTAGAACACAATGCATTAGAAAGCTCAATTGAGAAAGTCTGTCACTGAGGTTAGGGATATAATCAAGAACTTGAAAAACGGTAAGACTGCCGGGGTAAACAGTATTAACGCTGAAATGCTTAAACACGGTGGCGAGCACATACCATATAGACTGTGCGAATTGATAAATTCATGCATCGACATGAGAGAAGTCTCAGATCATTGGAAAAAAGCGATTACCATACCAACCGAAGAAAATATTTGGGAAGTCCAAAGTGGGTTTTATGCCAGGAAGGTCATGTACAGATCAAATATTTAGCTTAAGGCAAATCATAGAAAAAAGTTTGAGAGCTTTTAAAAAGGTTAATAGAAGTAAACTTTGAGAAGTCCTAAACGAGTACGGAGTCAATAAATGGCTCCTACAAGCTATAAAAAAGATATATACGGGTAGCAAAGCGAGTGTAAGGGTGAATGGGGAATTGAGTGACTGTTTCGATACTATACAAGACGTTAGACAGGGATGCGTTATGTCTTCATGGATATTTATATTATTCATGGACAAGTGTTTAAGAATGGCCCTTTTCGACGAAGAAAGTGTGAATCTGGAAACAGTAAGGATACGTGGGTTAGCGTTTGCAGATGATAAGGTTGTTATGACAGACTCAATCGAAGACTTGCAAATAATAATGAATGAACTGAATGCAAGCATGAAGAGTATGGGCCTCAACATTATCGCAACGTTGTATTGAATAATGAGAGAATTGAACAAATTGATAACTTCGTATTCCTTTGTAGCTTATTTACTAGGGACGGAAAGATAGTTAAGGAGTTAGATAGACACATAAACGAAGGTAAGAAGATTTTTGGTAGACCAGGGCCCCTTATTAGAAGTAAAAATATATCAAATAAGGCTAAAATAGCAATACATAATTCTATATTTGTACTGACTATACATACGGAAGCGAGACATGGATCTATCAACAAAAAAAAAAGAATAAAGTTAACGCGATTGGCATGAGATTCTTGCGCATAATATGCGGGAAAACTCTGATGGAACAGGATAGAGAAAGGAGGCGTAGTGAAAAGACGTTGGGCAGGAACGTTGTAAAAAAGAAAGTATGGTGAGGGTAGCAGGGATGTGAGGGAAAGTACTGGTGAAGAAGTAGTGTGAGAAAACTGATCGGGGAAGTATGGTAAATGGGTGAAGTATAGGAAGCAGGCACAGTGAGTGGAATTATGTAAAGTATGAGTAACTCAGGACAAGTAGTGATGTATGGGAAGTGTGAGAAGTGGGGAAGAGGCCGATAGAGAAAGTGAAGGAAGAGAAAGAAAGGGAGCGGGAAGGGAAGTGAGATGGGTAGGTGTAGTAAGGGAAGTAAGCTGAGGGTAGTAGGAAAAAAATGTGAGTAGGAGTAGCTGAGTAAGAGAAAATACGTGGTGTGGGAGAACGGATGGATGAGGAGAGGAGAGAAGGGGGGGTAGATAGGAGAATTAGAGTAGCGTATGAGCTAGAAAGGAAAGTGTAGGTAAGTGATAAGAGAGGAAGAAGAGAAAGAGAAGTAGGGGAAAGAAAGGGGGAAATTTAAAGGGGAAAGGAAGGAGAGAAGTGAAGGGAAAAGTGAGGGCAGAGGAGTAGGGGTGGTAAATAAGGGAAAATAAGGGTTTGGAGGGGGATTAGGGCAATAAAGAATTTTTATAGCCACGATTGTTTAACATTGACAGATTTGCTGAGGAAGCATTATTTACCTCTTGAGTTCTTTTTCATTCAATCTCTTTGTCACATGCATTTCAATCACAATTTGGCTAATGCGAATATAGCGTTAACTCTTCAGGGGGGTTTCGCTATTTGTGTCTCTACTGAACTGAGTATTGATCTGAGTCTCTTTTCGTTCACGCTGTACCTGATCCTCTCTGCTTGTTTCTGGAAAGGATAAAATTACGTCTTTCAGAAGACGAAACATCCTCACAGATTTCAACTTGTAATGATGAAAGGAACTTTCGTGAGACAGAGGGAGAGCGATTTAAATAACAGAAAATGATAAGACTCAACCCAATTTTTATCGTAAAAAAAATTTAAGAATATATTTGTCTTTATTTAAATTAAAAAAGGGAGGATCCATTAATCTACTGTAAAATGGTATCATAATGAATGGATGGTTCAAGAGCAAAAAATAAAATTCTATAAAATATTAAAGAGTAAAGTCTAGCTTGGGAAAACAGTTTTATCATTTATTAAAAGCTACGTCAGGGGCCGTCCATTAAGCATTTTACCATTATTAGGCTATTCTTTAGTAGCCATTATATGAATGATTGAAAATAGCATATCTCTAGTAGCTTGATTTTCTAAAAAAATTGAGTGAATTTTCAAAACTAACAAGTCGAATTTCTAACAGTAAAACTGGATTTTTAACCAAAAAGTTGCATTAATAACCAAGTAGTTAAACTTTTGAGTAAGAGAGCCTAATTTTCAACAAAATAGTTAAACTTTTAATCAAATAGTTATATTTTAAAGAATGAAAGATCAATTTTTTCGAAGACAGTTGAATTTTTAAAAATAAGTTCATTATAAACCAAAAAGATGAATTCTCAACAAAAAAGATGACTTTTCTACAATGAAAGGCGAATTTTTTATCCAAAGGGACGAATTTTTAATCAAATAATTACATTTCATAACTAACATAGTTTTAGAACTAATATAGTTCAATCTTTGAAGAAAACATAAATTTCGAACAAAAAAAATTAATTTTTGTACTGATATACGTGAATTTTTGAACAAATTACATCAATTTTCTACCAAAGATTTTCATTTTCATAGTATAAAGGATACGATTTCAATGCACAAATGATAAATTATTGTCCATAAATGAAATAGTTAAATTGTAGAATAAAGAAATTAATTTTTACAAAAAAAAATATTTTTCAACAAATTAGTTACGTTTTCAACAAAAAAGTTCATTCTTAAGCAAATAGTTCCGAGATGATGGAAAATTTATCCACAAAAAACGCGAATTTTGAACAAAGTACATACATTTTTTAATTAAAAGAAACTTTAAAGCCAAGTAGATGAATGGTTTGCAAAAAACTTTCATTATCTAGCAGAGTATATCATTTTTTAACAAAGAAGTAATTTTCTTCCAAATAGTTCAATTTAACGTAAATAGTGGAGCTTTTAACCATTTAGTTTCATTTTCAGCCAAAGAGCTGATTTTTTAACTAACAATAAAACGAATTTTCAACAAAACAATAAAATTTTTAACTGAGGAGATGAATTTAACAAAAAAATAATTTTTAGCAAATTAGTTTACCTTTTAAGCAAATATTTTCATTTTTTAATCAAAAATTTTTTTTAACAAAACAGTTGCATTTTCAATAAAATAGTTAGGTTTTCAAACAAATAGTAGAATTATTTACGAAACGAGATGAATTTTAAACCAAAAAGATAATAGACTTTTCAGTAAAAAAAACTTCTAACAAGAAATAAATTTCATATTGAATTCTATAAATTCAGTTCGTATTCAAGCGGAAAAAAAAGAAAAAGGGGAATAAGAGAAATTTTCTTCAGAGCAGGGGGAAAATAGGAATAATTTACATAAGGGATAAATAGGAGAATATGAAAAAGAGTGTAAAGTATGCAATATGAACATGATTTTTAAACGTATTAAGTTATAATTGAACTGCAACATTGCAGAGTCATCTTTGGCAAAATAATTTCGCGGATTAGTCGCAAACTTCGTTAAAAATTAGCAGGAAATTGGGTACATAGTTTATGGACGGCCCCTGAGTGAATAATGCTGTAAATCGACTATGTAGCTTGAAATTTTCACTCCTGGCTTACAGGTAATTATGAACATTGCTAAAATATGTATAAAGAAAGTAGAGCATTATTGTACTAACTTCTGCGTCTAAACTCAACAGCGATGTAAACTTTATGGGTAAGTGACAATGACGTGTGTCATGAAATTATACGAGGAATGACACTCTGGAACTGTTAGATGTGACATTTGGAGTGCAATAACTCTCGAAAACTTTCCTTTCCTCAGTAACAATAAAGCAAGCATGACATGAAATATATTTTCACCTCTGCTAATGTC
Organism: Druon quercuslanigerum; assembly: GCA_010014905.2. Taxonomy (NCBI): domain Eukaryota; kingdom Metazoa; phylum Arthropoda; class Insecta; order Hymenoptera; family Cynipidae; genus Druon; species Druon quercuslanigerum. The sequence goes on from JAAAKG020052512.1 coordinate 11,078, forward strand.
TTCAAACTTAACAGTCGTACTTAACGATCATGTCCAAACTTTCGTTTCATTCAAAAGGAGTTTTAAAGGTCTGTAAGCACTATTCTCAAGGTGCATTATCCTCACTTTTATTCACATCCGCACTCCGAAATAAGTTACATTTATCCGGGAAATAAGCAACCAAAATTACCTGGACAATTTTGAAAAGTTGTGAAAGATTCGGAAAATTATTTAGGCCTAGTTTAAGCCAGTTCTAACTAAAGTGAGCTTTATTGTCTATCAGAGAGGTGCAAAAATCAGCATTAAATTTCTGGTGTCCTATCACTCATAATTTATTCTTTTTCCGGAAAAATATTTCCCTTTTTCATTAGGGTTCGCATGACGTACTTTTTTCCAAGGAGCGAAAGTTTGGGTAAAAACGGGAAGGGTACGTAGAACAAGTGAGGATAATTAGGGAAGGCAAAAAGGGGAAAAGTGAGGGGAAACTCAGGGGATGGAAATTAGGGGAAATTATAAGAGGAAATGTAAAGGTGGTGAGAGGTAGTTTTGAAAGTGAGGGTGGATGAAATGAGGGGAAAGTAGAAGAGGTGATGGGAAGTAGGGTAGCGAGGTTAGAGGAAGTAGGGGAAATTATTAGATATGAGTGAGATAGCATGGGAGGGGAAGTGAGGATTTGAGAAAGGAATTAAGGAAGAGGAGTGTTAGGTCAGAAAGCTAGGAGAGAAGAAAGTAGTGAGAGAAGAAATTGTGGAAGGGGTTAGAAATAAGTGAGGGAGGGAAAAGTATAGGGAGTAGAGAAAATTAATATGGGTGTTTAAATGAGAAAAGCTTGGTTTTCGAAGAACTACTACTTAATTTTGGAATGTTGAAACAATCATTAGTTGATTGAATAATTTTCTTTAGCCTGAAAATCGTGAAAAATTTTTTTTTGTTTGGGATAAATTATACATTTCATTAATTTACAGAAATAATATTTTTTCTTTAACTTCTTTTGGTAAAAGACTTGTCATTTTAGACTTACTTATCGAAAATGTTATGAAAAAATCAAAAATTCAACTTCTGAGTCAAACAACGAAACATATAGGGAAAAATACAACATTTTTAGACGAGTTTCAGTTTTTAAGAATTCCTGCAAAAATTTTTAAAATCATTTTAATAATGAGCAGTGAAATATGCCTTTACTAAAATAAATCTTATGAATAAATCTACTTTTATCAATTCAATAACTTGAAGTGAATTTTAAATTATTAAGATTTCATTTATTTGAATTATTTAACAGCCTGGCTACTTATAAGTGTCTATTTTAAATTTTATTTTGATCAATGTGTTTCAAGATACGAGACACGCTTAAATATTGAGAAATTAACTGAAGTGTATTTATACGTTTTGTTCTCTTACCCCACCATTGGCCTTATTTAAATGAAATCGTTAAAGAAAGATATAACTAATTATTTAAACCAGCCTTGAAAATGGTCAATACTATATAAAGCCGAACACGACACAGAAAAATTCACAAGAATGCTGCTATGCCTTACTCAGCTTGATAAGAAACATTAATTAAAAAATAATTATGAAAACTCTCTATTTGCTTAAAAAAACTAAAAAAAGTACATGAAATTTTAAATTTAATTAATTTTTAAAATGCTCAAAGTTCTGAATTTATAATAAATAACAATTTAAATAAAAAAAATTCTTGGCTTTAAATTTGAAACGTTTTTAATTTGAATATTATCAATACTTACTAATAAACTAATGGAAACAATCATAATAGTAATATATTGATATTACTATCAAAGCCGTAGCTATAGGAGGGAATGGGGGGTTGACGCCCCCCTCTAATTCTTGAAATATGTAAATAATATACATATACTCACAGGAACGCCACTGAATATCTCCCCCCTACGTCCAAAATTTTTTTCCAGCTACGGCCTTGATTACTATTACTATTCACTTCTAAATATTACAAATAATGAATAAATAATAAATAATAATAATAAATAAATTATAAAATTCCCGATTAATCAAATTTCTGAGCAGATTACAATAGTACCGAATTAGGAAATTCCCTAATAATAAAATTTTCCTCAATTTATCATATCACCGAATTTGTAAATTCTCGACAGAACATTTCCAAATTATGAAGTATCTGATTTTCATTATTATGATTTATTTATTAAAAATGTGAGTATGTTGGAATTTTATTATTGCGGAAGTTCTGAATTCGGGAATTTTATTATTAAGGAATTTCATGATTTAAAATTTCCTAATTCGGGACTTTTAATATTCGAAAGTTTGATTAATGGGGAATTTTATTATTGGGAAATTTTATCATTTATGAATTTTAGTATTTGGTAATTTTATCATTTGGGAATTTCTCAATTCGAGAATTTTATTATTCGGGAATTTCCTAAATCGGGGGAATTGACTAGATAATAAAAGTGAGAAAAATTCCTTCAAATAAGCGTTCTGAGCGAAATAAGTTTGAAACATTTTTCTTGGATATTCTCGGTTTCACTCGTTTCTCAGTTTATGGTTTTCTTCAAAAATAGGGCACAAATAGTATATAAAATATAAAAAAATGAGTTATTTTAAAAGGGACCCTAGCGATTTTCTTATTTGATTTGTAGAATAGTCGGAATCCTACCTCAAAAGAAAATTTTCAATAAAGATGAACAAGTAAGCTCATTCTAGGGGGAATTAGTTAGAGCTAGGCATATATAACGCATTTTAACATTCTCTCGTAAAGTTCTTATAATACTCCTATTTAGTTTTACAGCAACAGATAATTCAGTGATATCCTTCATTCGTAATCCGACATTCACGAAGCAGTATTTTCTACAAAAAGCTCGCGAGTTCTCGTCTAAAATTGTTGAAAGAAGGGATTATTTCACTGAATATTAAACCCTTTGTAGTTAATCCGATAAAATTTTCTTCCTTTTTATTAAAAAAGGGGTTACTTGCAAAAAGAAGAGAAGCGAGATTTACAGATGGAATATATTTACAAACATTATTCAATTCTGTTTGCACTTTAGGCTCTTTAGAAAGTGGAAAGCTTTTTTTGTTATCCGGCGCGTTCAACCAGTTTCAGCCCTTGAAGAGTGCAGTGGCCACTTTAATGCATCCTCCACGTAATACCGTAAAGGTTCACACACGGGCTTTCGAGTTTGTCTGACAAGAAAAGCCGATGGCACGTAGCGGCAGCCAATAGCACGTTTAGAACAAGCGACAGGGATGCGAGTACAATAGCTTGCATGTATAGAATCTACTAAAGCTTCAAAATACGTTGGCATACGAGAAATCGCAGCGAATGCCCACTCTCCTAACTTTGAGCAGCTCTTATTAAATTCCAGTCGACGACCATCCTTAGGAAGATGATGTTATTTAGGTACGCCTCTGGCCTGTCCCCCGTTACACTGCATTGAATTTATCCTGATTTACAACCATCGTCCGACCTATAACGCAGGCCCACAAAAAAGGGGTCTGAACTTTACATGTGACTAGACTACCCTTACGAATTTTGAGCCGCTGAATCCGAATCCAGTCTCAGAATTTCCCTTAGACTTCCCATTTTCCTCTAGCCTAGGGAAAATGTATAAAAGCTTAAAAGTTGCAGGCTCCGTAAAAGCAATATTTATCCACGGACAAGTAAATAAAACTATTTGGTTTCTACGTATTTCGAGTCGTTAAGTCGGAATCCAATATTGCAATTTTTGTACAGTACCTCACAATTTCCCTAGCTTAGCATAAAAAGTATAAAAGTCAGCAAAAGTTGAGGTTTGACAGTGGTTTTATTTTTGCAGGAAAAAGCTGACATCTTTCTGTATGTTAGTTGCTAAATTCATATATAGCATAAGAATTTTTCTGCAGTGCCTTAGATTTCCTCTAGCCTAGCAGAAAAGGTAAAAAGTGAAAAATACAGAGGTTTACCGGAGGTTTTATTAGTATGAGTAGCTGAGTTAAAATCTGGCATCAGACTCGAATTATCTCGAAAGCTCTCGAAATATAGCGACTTATCTCGAAATCTATCAAAATATCTCAAATCATATCAAAATGCATCAAAATCTATCGAAATATCTCAAATCATATCAAAATTCATCGAAATCTATCGAATTTTATTTTTTACCCTTCGAATGTTATTTGCGGTCTACAAGAAACGTGTGAAAGTTATTGAATTATACTGCGTTATGGGGTATTTACACACCTGTTTAGTGGTCACCAGCAAGTAGAAAAGACGTTAGAGTAAAAAAGACAGAGAATGGAAAATTTTACTATTATGACTTTTCTCCTGGATGGGGACCACGACCAGTTGCTGTGTTTATCGAGGATCAGGTTGGAGCAGTGTTGTCAAGTGTTGCAGTTGAAGCTAGTAATGTAGTGGGAAGCAATTACTATAACGTCTATATTCTAAATGTTACAATTTTTTACAGAATTATCTAAGAATGTCTATCTGATGACTCTTTTATATGTTGCTTTGTAAATGTAAAAGAAATAGTAATTATTTATCAATTTGTATTGAAAATGCTCGATTTTTGTATAGAATCAACTATGACTCTCTTTCCGAGGACGAATATCTTCCCGATGATTTGTTTTCTATGATGCATTTTTAAATTTCATGAATATTAGTTATTTAAAGTATTTCTCTTAAAAAATTAGGAGTTTGACCTTTTTTCTACGATTAAATGTGTTTACGAAGTCAACTGAGAACGTCTATCCGATAAGTGTTTTCTATGTTGCTTTGTAAATTTAAAAGATCTGTTAATTCTTTGAACAATTTATATTAAAAATTTAAGAGTTTTGTATTTTTTTTACGAAAAAAGTGACTTTTTTCAGAATTAACTAAGAAAATCTTTCCGAAGATTTTTTTCTATGATGCTTTTTAAATTTTCATGAATATAAGTTATTTAAACTATTTCTCTTAAAAAATTAGGAGTTTGACCTTTTTTCTACGATTAAATGTGTTTACGAAGTCAACTAAGAACGTCTATCTGATAAGTGTTTTCTATGTTGCTTTGTAAATTTAAAAGATCTGTTAATTCTTTGAACAATTTAGATTAAAAATTTAAGAGTTTTGTATTGTTTTACGAATAAAGTGACTTTTTTCAGAATTAACTAAGAAAATCTTTCCGCAGATTTTTTTCTATGATGCTTTTTAAATTTTCATGAATATTAGTTATTTAAACTATTTCTCTCAAAAAATTAGGAGTTTGACCTTTTTTCTACGATTAAATGTGTTTACGAAGTCAAATAAAATTTTATAAAACTTCTTTTAGTCTACTAAACTATTTAAAGATAAATCTCCTTAAATATTTGTAAATCTTAGATATCAACTCCCTTAGATATTGTAAATTCTTTTTGAAATTCAAAAATTCCATAAGATATTTTAAATCCCATGAAATCTTTCGAATTCCCGTAAGATTCCTCGAAATTCTTGGAACTTACATAAAGTCTAATTAAAAGTCTTGAAATTCCCTAAAATTACTTACAATATCCTAAATTCTTTGAATATCTCGCAAATCGTACAAAATATTTTCAAACAATAGGAAATACATTTTAAGAGTTCAAATCTTTCTAAATTACTTCGTATCTTTGAAATACGTAAAATTGCTTGCAATTTTTTTTAATTCAATGAAATGCTGGGAAATCTTATTAAATCTGATTACGCTCTTTGCAGTCGCCAAAAATCATTAAAAAATTTCTTGAAATATTGTAAATTCTCAAAAATTCTACAAAGTTTTTTGAAATCTCAGAACATTTTTTTAAATAGTTTAAAATCTTTATAAATACCTTTCAATGTTTAAAATCTCTTAAAATATTTTATAATTTTTTAGAATATTTGGACATTCTCTGAAACTCCTTTGATATTCTTCCCAATTGCTTAAAATCTTTTAGCATAACTTGAAATTTTGACAATTTTCTGATATCATTTAAAATCCTTAGAAATTCTTAAAGTCCCTTGAAGTTTGTAAAACTACTTTAAATATTTTGAAATTCGATAAATTCAAATTTTCTAACAATTCCTTGCAATAATTTGAAATCCCTTGAAATATTTGATGTTCTGTTTGAAATCTTATAAAAATCCGGTACTTTGTTGACAATCTATTTTGAATCTTATTGAAACCTTATTACCACGCATAAGTCAAGCTTTTGTAAGTTTAAGACAATTTAAGGTAAGTTTAACTGAACTTCAAATTTATCTTTAAAGCTTATGCTAGCTTGAAAGCTGACATTAACTGAAAAGATCCCCCTCCGATACAAATTTTGAGTTCCTCGCAGGTTTCAGTTATCTTACAAGTTTTTAAAGTTTGATAAGACAGCCTAATTTTGAAAGCATAAACACCACTTGCTTCATGAATTCTATTCTGTGAAATTCACGTCATGCTATACTAACACAAGTTTTCAGTAGAAGATGTTACTTATTTTTTAATGCAATTCTTATTTTTTGTCGAATATGAGAAACAAAAGAAGATTGAAGTGCTTGAAATGTTTTTTTGTTCTTTTCAATTTTTAATTGTAACTTTTGATAGAATGGGCGTATTAAAATTAAAAGTTTTTCAAAATGCAGGTGATTATAACCAGAGTGATATAGGCGTAATAAAATGTGCACCTGTCAATCATAATGGCCTACAACCATGAAAATGTTATACTGAAATCGATTTTTCTACCTTTATTGGATATCTCGTTAAATTATTGATTAATTTGCACAAAAATGTTTATAACAAATCAAAGCTCACAAAAAAATAAGTTTTAAGGTTAAATTTGGGAGTTAAAATACAACCATATCCTATTTCCAGCAATCTTTCTTTTTATTATGTAAAAAGTGAAAATACCACTATATCATATTTTTGGTGATGGAAAAAAGAGTGGACGTGATTGAAGTCACAGTCTCCTCGCTTTTTTAGTAGCCTAACACACCCTTACCCCTTGTCCAGTAGCTTTTATTTTCACTATGTGAAAAGTGAATGTACAACCACATCCATATATATTTAATGTCACGCTCAGTCCTAAAATTGACATTAAATGTAGGTTTGACTGTACATTCATATGTCATTTATGGTATTGGAAAAAGGTCCGTGTCAGTAGCCCCCCCCCCCCTCCACATGTTTTTACATTTATACAAATCCATTTGATTGCACCCCAAATGTGCTCCATTGCACCACAAAGTAAAAATTTTGCGCCACAAAACTGAAGGAGTTATTGCAAGTGTTAAGGTGGGGGGGCTGGTGACACGCTAACCCC